>VWPW01003910.1:0-61243 GCA_013389825.1 Crypturellus undulatus | reverse complement strand
TTGTTCATTGAAGATAAATCTGTATAGAAAATGTAGTTGATCATATCATAAGGAAGTGTTTTGTTTCAGTGGAGCTGGGAGTTATGCTACAAAGCTTCTCTAGTTCGATCAAAATAGTAAATAATGAACAATTGCTTGGAACAAACCACTGTAATTAACAAATATATATTTTTATTTCACTTTTTAAGGCCTGAGAGCTTTTCTCATACACTATAAGTCATGCTAGTTTGTTATTTTGTGTACTACTCCATATTTCTTGTAGATGCTGTGTACATATATAACACCAGCAGTTGCGGCACAAATGAATCCTCTCATGTATATTGGCGTATGCAGTGGTAGCAGTTGCACATACATTTTGCATGAAACTATGTTAATTAATCTGAAGTTATACTGCCTTCTTTCTCTCTAGCTTCCAAAAGAGCAGCCTTTTTTATTACCTGAGATCTCTGGGGTTTTTGTCCATTTTTTTTTCTGAAACATATTTTGTTTGCTTCACTCATCTAGGAACTAAATAGTTTCAATTATTTGGACCTGTATAAGCTCGCAGACCTCTTCAACCTCACATTGTTGGAGAATGCAGTGGTTGACTTCTTAGTAAAACATCTGTCTGAACTATTGAAGAGTCATCCTGAAGAAGTCCTGGCCCTCCCATACTGTCTCCTTCGGGAAGTTTTTAAAAGCGATAGACTCACTTCACTCAGCGAAGAACAAATCTGGCAGGTAAGGAAATCAGTGAAACAAGAAAAATGTGTGATCTCTGTAAACCATAACAGTACTTTCTTTTTTTTCTCTAGCCTGGAGCATTCTTGAGAGACTAAGGCCTTGAGCAAAAACTTTGATTAAAATGTTATATTATGTTAACATTATTAGTTTATTTGCAGTGGACTCTGCTTATTGCTTAATTTGTGTGCTGCAGGTGTAATGAGGTATTTTCTTCCAGATCCAGCTTTGCTGGTGAGCAAACCCAGCGCCACCAGTGTGTGACAGGGTACTCGTGCAAGCTCTGCCCGTCCCTTGAGGCAGAGCTGGTTGTGGTGCCTCCAGGCAGTTCCTGCCCTGGGACAGGGCCACTGTGGCTGCTCTCTGACACGCGGAGTCCTCGCAGGCTGCTGTCTCTGCTGGGGGATGAGTAGTGGGTGCGTTGGGAGAAGGGCTGGGGCAGGAAGCTGGTGTGACAATCACTTCTCCTGCAAAAGCTGGATCTCAAAGGGAACCATGCGCTGACAGATGTAGAAAATTGCCAAGCATAAAATATTGTTTTGTGAGATTTGTTATAGAAAAAAAAAAAAACAACCCAGTGCCAAAAATATATGTAGCCTGCAAAGACTGGCATAGAAAAATGAACAAAATCCAGCCTTGGAAACATTGCCACCAGATGTCTGGTGACATTTGGTAAAAATTGGAGCTCATGATATAGTGGAAGGAAATCCTGATAACTTGGACATTCCTTTTTTTTTTTTTTTTTTTTTCTTTTTTTTTTTTTTCTGTCATGTTTTGTAAAAGAAAAGTGGTTCAGGGTTTTTCAAGGTAGAACTTAATTGATTTGAAAGAAATCTTTCTTCTAGAACAGTGGGCATCTTGGCGCAATAGAGAAGCCTGAGATTCAGAAGATTAATTTATATTCAAACCCTTTTATTTATCTTCTTACATTTTGGATTATCTTAAGCAAATCCTTACGTCCATCTGCCGTCATCTTCTCAAAGTATAAAATACTATCTCTAAAGTACTTTGTGTACAGCAACAGATAGGAACCAAATATTCTAGCTTAAGCTCTTCCAGCTATATTGGCAGGATGTGGATGTAACTTACTCCTTCGCTCTGATAACTTACATTTGTTTCCAAAACTTGAGGCTAAGAGTCTAAAGTCTTTCTGAATATGGCATTTTCTGCAGATACTAATATTGAAAAGCTGTCTTCTTCCTCTGCTTCTCCCTGGGGAGAGTGGGTGCAGCAGAACCTGCAGGCTGCTGCCCACGATGGTTCTTGGCTCTTCTTTTAAAGCTGGATACTCCCTTGATCAACAAAGCATGTTTTGATGTACAAGATCTTATATAGGGCATAGCTGAGTGGCTAGTTTGTTTTTTATGGTCATTTCTCAGAGTGTGCAATGAAGTCTCCTAGGTCTGTGCTTGGAAATACTTTTGCTATTGAACAGGTACTGCAGAGGCCATGCAAGAATTAGTTAATGTCAGCTCATTAGAGGACAAGAGGATGCCAGAGAGTGTGCCCTACACAACTTGCTGAAATAGAGTTTGGGAGATGGAAGTTTTTAGGTCTTTGGGCATTCCCCTGTCATGCAGGAGTAACTCATAAATCATTTTCGTAACTGTCTGCACTCCCGTCACCGAACGCCTTATGAAACCAGACTGACAAAGCTTATGTTACTGTTGCGGAGTCCTCGTGGGGAGAGATACTTAGAGGGAACGTGCTGCTTTCTGAGTGACAACAGACTCCACACTGTCCATTTAAGTGTTATCGTAATTGCCTCTGTAAAGGTTACTCATGCAGTTACAAAGAATTTCCTAAACAGTTTTGCTGCTGCAGGCAATATGTGTGTCGTCTTAATTCGTTCTGTAGACCCATGAATAAATATATATTTATAAATATTCCAGGTCCCCAAAATAAATTAAAAGACACACACAAATATTTACCAATGTAGGCATTCAGAAGGCAATAAGAAACTGTTTTTGTTTTATCATAGTAAATAAGTAATTCCTTCATAGTCAGCCCAATAGAACAAAATCAAATCAGACCAGCTATATTGCCTCAAGTGTAGTTAAGTTCATCATTTTTGCTAAGGTTATAGTGGTAATGCAATATACCATGGAAGAATCTAATATTCAGCCCAGGGTGAAGATTGGGTATGCCAGAGGATTAGTGTCAGGGTGCTTTATAGAAGTGAAACTTGATGGACAGGCTGGAGACAGATCTACAGAATCTCATTAAATTGCTGAATTGTTCATTACTGAGCACTCTCACTGTAATAAAGTGCTCATTGACTTTGACAAATTCCCATCCTATGTTTTAAAGAAGAACAGCAAAGCAAGAGGTGGTGGGAAAGCAGGAGGAAATTGGCACCGAGTGGGGCAGGTAACAGAAAAGCTGAGCTGGGGAGGTGCCTCGCAGCTGGCCCCAGGTAAGACACACACATCAAATGGCAGCAAGACCTGCTGCCCACGCGCCTGTTGTGGCTCCGGGAATTGAACGTGTCCCCAGGTAGTCAAGGCACCTGGGCTGGTAGGGCTAGGAGGACGGAGGACTAGCAGGGCTCCCTAAGCACATGTTAAAGCTTCCCTCAAAACCTCTGGCAAGGAGGCCACGCTCTGCAAAGCGCAGTTACTCTGCCTGCATTCCCAGTGTCCAGTGGGTGCACCCAGTGCACATAAAAATTAAGGCACTTCAGCACATGTGTGATTGGAACTGTAGAGATTTCTGCTTCTATTTAGCCCCTTCCAGATTTTTACTGACTACCAATAACAAATTGCTCAGATGTAGTTATAGTTTAGATATATTTTAGGATTATCCTTGAACAAATCAAGTTTGAGGAAGTTAACCAGTAGTGTTATGAATTAGTTTATAGTAGTGTAGTAATTCCTGACAATTCTTTCAGAAAGAAAACTAAGTAGTTAAAATTTTATTTTAGTGCTTGCACTATTATAGGTTAATTGTTTCTCAAGATGCAATAGACAATAAATATAAACACATATTTCTTAAAACAAGCAAGCAATCTACCACATAAAACTCCTACAGGTTGAGAAGCAGAAGCAGTTTCCTAGCCTGAGTCACTGGCGTATTGTAGGTAGGCTAAGCCAATAACAATGATTATTATGCAGCATAGCATTTTTTTTCATACTGATTATTACATTCAAATACTATGTGAGATTATTAAAAATTACTTTGTGACCATATGAAGTGTATGGCTTGTCTGCTGTTAAAATGTGAGTAAACTTAAAATTGAGATATGAAAGAATTAAAAAAATTACAAAGAAGACCAAGATTAAAAAAGCAAATTGTTCCCTGGTGCCCTCCCTCTTCATGATATGTTTGTGTCTCAGCTGCCTATTTTACTCCCAGGAAGTAGTCATGATGAGGACATAAATGTCTAGTTGTTGATGAGGTGAAAAGTGAATCTTTTTGTAATTGGCCTTTACTAAAAAGACTCACTGGCTCTCTCTTAAGCAAGCAGATTAATTCCCCTTGATCAGGTAGCCAGCCCTCTGCCGTGCTCAGAGCCGTGGAGCGGTGGAGCAGTAGCGGGCTGCTCACTGGAACCTTTGCAAGGAGAAAGCAAGCCAAAGATTTAAGCAATAAACTAATGTTAGCTTTAGCTGCAGTATGGTTATATCTCAGTCATAAACATTATTAAAAATCAGTGTCAAGAGACTTAAAAGTTCACTCTTCAAAAAACATAGTTTGAAATGTCAACTGAATCATTCTGTCCCTGCCATTATGTTGGTCAAAATGTGCTGTAGTAAACATTGCACTTGAGTCAGCAGGAATTCTGAATCGCTTGAAACTAAAAAGAATCACTTGAGATCAGTATAGGTTACTTTCTTCTTCCCCTGCTACTGAGGAAGTAGGTTATTAGAGGGTGTAATATATATATATTTCTTTTAAATAGTTAAAATTAAGAGTAGGTCCATCTTAGTGTTTGCCTGTACTTCTCAAGATAATATTAAGAGTTTCTTGTTAATTGTTAATTTGCCACTCGGTCCAGTTTCCTGACATCAACTGCTAAGTAATGTGGGAAGAGCTGGTAGATACTCGTCCCCAAGGGCTGGAGAGCGCGTGGGAGTGTGCTAGCTGTTCCCAGCGAGGTACATGAACTTGTGCGTGCGTCGCACCCAGTGACCTTCCACGTCCGAAAGGGCTGTGCTGTTTTTTTTTTTTTTTTTCTTACTATGAACCTGAAGTGCAAAATCAATCTTCGGTCTCTATAATAGAGGAGTGTCTTTGATTAGGTAGAAAAATAAGTGGAAGGTTGGTAAGCATCTGTTTTATGAAAATAGCACATGTATAAAGTTTTCTGGTTGTAATCCGGTTTATCTCCTTCTAAGGAAGAGTAAGGGACCCTGTTTTTACCTGCCTTTCATGCAGTACTGATGCATTTGTACCTCCTTGTGATAAGTGTGTAGGGCTAAATGGATTCTCCAGGAGAAAAACCCAGGGGTTCAGTGCTACGGGATGTTTTGAAGGCTGCTGCAGGGGTCCAGCTCTGCCATGGGCCCACGGGCATCCTCCCACCTCACGAGTGATGCCCACAGGTTCCTGTGTGCAGCAGCCCTTGCTAGACGTGCCTTGTCAGGTATCAGTACAAACTTGCCCTTCCATTTGTGTAGTACTTGAAATTCCTTTTTTTTTTTTAATTTTGCTTTGCTTGAAATCATTGGATTTTATAGAGCTAATTTTATTATGATAGCAAAAATTGTATTTCTCAGGGATTTATATACTTTTTGACAAAATATGGACTAAGGGCCTCGATAAATGTGAGTAGAAGTCCTACTGCAAAACAAGTTATCATTATGAATAGTAAGTAAAGGAGAGCCTTTCGGTAATCAGCTTTGTATTTAAACAGTATATTAGCATTTCACTGTTAAAGAAATAAGCTTAAGTGCTCTCTTGGGCAATAAGAGAAATTATGTCTGGTGGCCTAATGCATGTCCATAGGGAGAATTTAGCCTCAGTAGCAAACGACCAGCGTTAACGTGGCTGTCAGCTTCTTATCAAGAGGCCTAGGAGAGAAAAAAGGAGCTTGATGCATATCAGGGCTGAGGTGACTGGGGAAGCTATATGTTAAAATCAGCATATTCCCTGTGGATGTTTTGGTGGGTTTGCACCTGCTTTATACTATCTTGGGCAGTCTGTGTAAAAGTACCAAAGAGCCACTATCAGATCTCACTATCACTATCCACTGTGCCAGATGTGCTGCCCTCGCACTGGCTGTATCATGGACAGCTCCAAGCAAGATTACGCACTTGCCCTCCAGTAAAACTGCTGTAAAAACACAGCCTGTGCTAGCATGAGGATTTTGTTTTCCGAAGGCAAATCTCCCAGCCGTGTTATTCCACCTGAATGGAGGGTGTGCAATGGCAGTAATTCCAACAGTCCCTATGGATTATTTTGGTGGGGTTCATTTGTGCAGGCATAGCTGTTTGCAGCATTTTTGGTAGGATGTCCATGACATACAGGCCGACCTGGCAGATGGGGCGCAGGGCACTCGATCTGTGTTCTTGTGGAGACGGAGCAGCATGCAGCGGGATTGGACAGCTGAACATCACACTGTTCCCTGTTAATGTTTCCTCCCAGGTCACACACGTTCTTCCTCATGTAACTTCTGCATCATCTGTAACAGGATTAATATCCTGTTTTATAGTGCAAATGTCTCCTGCCTGTTTGTGCTGTCCCTTTACCTGCTGGATTTCACAGGTGTCTCTCTCCTTTGTCTGCCTTAGCTTAGATCTTGCCATTCATAGTAAAATTTCTATGCTTTATAAAGTGTTGTTTTGATGTTTTCAAAGTTTCTGCATGTTATTTCTTGAATATTGGCTAATTTATTATAACTGTTACTTATCAGCAAGAACAACATAAGCAACCTTTAAAAAAGAAAAGGTTTATATTAGAAGCAACTGTGCTTCTTCTAATTTTCATTTTGATACATGTTGATTCCAAAAAGCTTGATCGTTTTGCTGCTGTTGCTGCAAGCAATAAGGAAATTACTGGAGGGCATTAGCTGTGCTTCAGTGTTCTACAGTAGCATCACGCCACCTAATTTATTCCTGATTAACTTCAGAACTGCGTCGAGTATCACACTAGTATCAAGGCAGGCGGCTGTGCCCAGGGCTCAGGAATTGAGGTCACTTTTCAGCCAGGCAGTGGATACTGTTTGGGCTTAGACAGCCAGAGGTGACACTGGCTGTGCACACAGCCAGACACAGCAGCATAGTCTGCATCTGAAATAGTGCGGGTTGAATTAGTTGGGGTTTTGTGTTAAATGTTACATTCTTTGTGGCACTGATCTGTTGGAAAAGACTAAGTGCAAATAATTATATTCATACACAGGTATATGGTGTAAGAAAACTGCCTTGGCCATAGTATTGTGGAAGCCAGATGTGGTTGGAAATACACATTCCTTTCATTTTTAGATTGAAGAATATATAAGCATAAACCGACAGATGTTATGGATGCTGAAATCATAGAATCATAGAATCACAGAATGCCTAAGGTTGGCAGGGACCTCTAGAGGTCATCTAGTCCAACCCCCCTGCACACACAGGGCCACCTAGAGCACGTGGCACAGGGCTGCATCCAAGCGGGTCTTGAAGATCTCCAGAGAAGGAGACTCCACAACCTCTCTGGGCAGCCTGTTCCAGTGCTCTGTCACCCTCTTATTGTTTTATTGTTTTGAAATCTTTTCTTTGGAAATAAGCTGATCTACATTAGAAAAGAGACACTGATACAGGCCAGACTTCTTTGCTTTGCCATTTCAGGGCATCCTGTAGCACACAACAGCTTTCCAAGGAACTCTGCCTGATTTGTCAACCATTTTAGTCATTGAGAGTTACAATTGGCAATAATCTCTACCTTTTTTTTTTTTTGAAATTCCTATAAAGCTCTTTAACATTTTTTTTTTTCTGATGGGTTTTACCTAGCTGAAACCACTAGAAAATATGAGGCTTCCTCTTCCGAGGATACCCAGCTCCATATTTCATTATGTTTGCCTTTGAGACCTGGGAAAAGCCTTGCCTCTATTTGAAACCTTGGAAAGAAAGAAGAATGAAAAAGAAAATTAGATTAAAGCCATGTAAACTATATAAATTTGTTTTCCTCCTGTTACAGCTAAGTTCTGGCATTTCCAGTGCATGAGATGCTAAATACATTGGATCGTAAATACGTTTACAAATGTGACTTTGTCTAAGTCACTTTTAATAAGAAATAATACTCTTAGGACAATCAGTAGATTTTGAAAATTAAACTCATCATTTTGAAGTAGTAAGAGTTACACATTAATCTGAAGCCTAGCACATGGGTGTTAAAGACTAAATCAGAATCAACAAAATGGACATTGTAATGGAAATCCTAACTGTAGATTCAGCTGAAAGGAATGCCAGCTTGTGAAGTACAAATATACAGTCCGCTGGCAGAAAAAAAAAATGTAAGTATTCCCACTGTCAGTATTAGTGGCCCTGTCCTTCTTAAAACAAGGTTTCTGCAGTGCTCGAGAGGTGAGGAGTTGGGCTGATGAATGCGTGATGCAGCCTGCAGTGCTTGGTGTCCTCTGGTACTGCGGGTGTGGAGTAGGTAAGAGGAGTGGGAGGGAACCTCAGGGAGCCTTTTGAGTAGGAAACCCAGAAGGGTGGAGGGACACTGTGGTTGTCAGAGGGTTCACTGAAATAATAAACCATAAATGAAGTTCTTCCTGCAGTGAAGGTGTTGGTGACATCACTGTTTATTGATCAGGGGCCTGGAACATCTGCCCTATGAGGAGAGGCTGAGGGAGCTGGGCCTGTTCAGCCTGGAGAAGAGAAGGCTGAGAGCAGACCTGATCAGTGTCTGTAAATACCTCAAGGGAGGCAGTGAGAAGGATGGGGCTGACATCTTCTCGCTGGTGGCCACCGACAGGACTAGAGGAAACAGCCACAGACTGAAGCACCAAAAGTTCCCCAGGACATTCTTAACATTGAGCGTGACAGAGCCCTGGCACAGGCTGCCCTGAGAGGCTGTGGGGTCTCCTTCTCTGGAGATCTTCCAAACCCACCTGGATGCCACCCTGTGCCATGTACTCTAGGTATCGCTGCTGAAGCAAGGGGTTGGACTAGACGATCTCTAGAGGTCCCTTCCAACCTTAGCATTCTATGATAACTCTATGATATATGTAATTTGTTAGATTTGCCTATAGATTTTATAGAAAGGGGAAGAAAGGAATAATAATCCTTCTACATTCAAGAACCATTTGGTTCTTGGACTAATTTCAGTATTTCACACTTACAGAAAGTTGTTGGTTTTGTATCTTTTTTATTCTTTAAAAATTTTTATTGATAAAAACCGGTAGATTCCTGTCTGCACAGAGACCGCTACATGTTTTAAATATATTCCAAGGACTTAATAAGATAAAAACAGAGAGGTATAACAAAACAGTGTGTTTTGGAAGATAGAAGATAGTCATTTGCAGTTATAATTACATACCAACAACTTATTTTAATGCTAAGTGTGGCAGTGTAGGATTTCAGTGCATTTGATGACAGTACGAATGTTTATTTAAAAATAAAAATGGAATTATTCCAGAATTTGAAAGGATGGTTGCTGGGAGTTTTCTCTTCCTCTGCCTCCAATGGGCTCTGTCCTAATCCTTCTTTTAGAAGAGAGAGACTGTGATTATTTAAACTGGTCTAATGCTGCCATAAAAGTTGTTCTCCTTAAATTAAACTCAAGTCACAGTTAGGAGTCCTAAGTGGACAGCTCTGCTTATTTTGAGGGAAGCTTTTGCTCTTGACACCTTTTTACAACATTGCCCAAGTGAGATGAATTAGCCAGCAGTGTTGGTTTGACCATCATGCCAGATGATGTTCAGCCTGGAGAAGAGAAGGCTGAGAGGGGATCTAATCAGTGTCTGTAAGTACCTCAAGGGAGGCAGTGAGGAGGATGGGGCTGGCCTCTTTTCAGTGGTGGCCACTGACAGAACAAGAGGAAATGGCCACAAACTGAAGCATCAAAAGTTCGCCAGGAACTTAAGGAAACATTTCCTGACATTTCCTGACAGTGAAGGTGACAGAGCACTGGAACAGGCTGCCCAGAGAGGTTGTGGAGTCTCCTTCTCTGGAGATCTTCAAGACCCGCTTGGATACAGTTCTGTGGCACGTGCTCTAGGTGGCTCTGCGTTTGCAGGGGAATTGGGCTGGATGACCTCTAGGGGTCCCTTCCAACTTTAGGCATTCTGTGATGATGAGGCCAAACCTGAGTGTTTTCTTCTGAGTTAGAAAATGAACGCCTGAGGAGTTGGTAGCTCAGAGCTTCTTGCCCTTCAATAAAGTTATCAGAGGCCAATGTCCATTGTTTTTTTAGGAACCCATTAAGCTTCTTCTAGGAAATGCTTATGGCAGGGAGCTTGCTTATTGTTTCTGATTCTTTTCTATGACTGATCTAGTCTGAAAAGAAGAGGTTCGTGGTTCTGGATTCCAATTTTGGGGTTTGATTTCATTGCTTTTGTGTGATCTGGTTAGACTGTCACCCTCCCTGCTCTATCCTGATGTTCTTGTTAAAGCAAAGGTCACTTTGATTGCAAGAGCTGGGACAACCTTTCTACTGTGATCAATCCCATCTCATCTGTTTTATTTATTTGTGCACACTCCAGGTCTGGTGGTTATTGCAACACAAAGGAAAACAGAGTTGTCGGTCGTGGGGCAGTTGCAGAGTGCATTGCAGGTGGGGCTACTCAGTAGCTTATAGGAAATTTCAGTGTGCAGTTGTGTGTGGAGTGTCCCTGCCCTGTGGGTTGCGCAGGGCTTTGCTCCATCCCTGTGACAGAGCAGACAAGTGACAGAGGTGCAGGAAGCATTTTGGTAGATCATCTTTGTAGAGAAGCCCCAAATAATTGTAAAGGAAACAACTTCACCCATTAGACTGGAGATGTACTAGCACAAGAATGTATTTTCTCTTGGGAAAAGAAGTCTTTTTTTATTGCCAGTTCAGTATAGGATAGCCTTGTCTTTGCTGTCCCAAGGAGGTTATGGAAAGCAGTTTTTATTGCCAATGTGGAGATAAGCTTTTCAACCAGAAAAATATCTTTTGGAGATCATATTTAGGGGTCTGGTTTTTTATGTTTTGTCAGATTCGTGCATCATGCTCGCCTTTATCTGAGACACAGAGCACAGAAATCTTGAAGGGATTTTGGCTGCAGAGGAAAGATTCTTTCAGTTACGGACAGGTTGTGGGGACAGGACCTTAGCTGTACCACTGCTGCCGTGGGCCATATCACTTAAATTCTCTGTCTCTTAGTTTCCATGCCTGGATCATAGTTGAAATGTGTACTTCTCACATGGAGGCTCTAGTTTTAGTGCTTATAAATTACTGTGAGAGACTTGGGAAGAAAGTGTTACATAATTTTGAAGTCCAGGTTCCCCAGAAGGTGTAAAATGTCATGTTTCCATGAGCTGTGGCCATTTACAACAGCTGAGAGCTTACATTTTGTCCTCAGCTCACCTGAGCTTACCCTACTTCATGTTTGAGTAGAAGAAAAGTTTAGTTTTCTTTTTGCTCTAATATAATATGTTACTCTATATAATATTTTATATTAATGTAGTGCAAGTACCCTTTTGTAAAACTGGCTTTTGAACATAGTTGTTTTATTGAAAGTCTGAAGAGTTGAAACATTTTTATGTTTCAATGTGTCAGTGTCTTCTAGCTCAGCTGCTATCTAGTCTCATTTCCAGCATCAATAAGAACTAGTAAAATAAACACATTGGATAAACTGTTCAAATAATTGAATAAGATTTTGGAAAGTGTACTTTCGATTCTTAACTGTTTGTGACGGGTCATCATTATAAAGCTGATAATTTTTCCTATATCTTTCCAAAAAAAAGTCCTTTGAACTTTGCTTGAAAAATGAAACCTCCCCATAACCAGCACCATCTCTTTTGCCACCCTAGGTACTATAATGGCCTTGTTGGAAGGGCTGTGTGGTTGTGCTAGCATTGTGGGGGAGAAGGAAGCTCATAGGAAAGTGCTGGACTGAGCACAGCACTGGATTGAATTGCTGGCATATTTGTGTGTGGCAGGAATATGACTGGTTTCAGTTCCTCATCTGCAAGGTAGAGGCATTAATTCCTAACAAAAATGTTGCAAGGGGAAAAATATTGAAGTGTTTTGAGATGAGAGACAGCAGGACGTTGTCGTGTGCCCAGGAGATCTGCCCAAGTCATGAAGAATATGTATGCTTCTGGTATCGGCCGAGAACTCTGTGGGACAGCGTATTCGCCTGGCACCCCTATGCAGAAGTGGGGCAGTTGGTGATTGATGCTTTACAGCTTGACTGATTTAGGAAGGGAGATCTTATCAGCACTTGAGAAAATCTGAGAAATATTTTTAATACATTGTGATTCACCTTAACACCATTAATTTTGATAAATGCTTGCTTGCAATAATTTGCATTGTGCAACTCTACCTTACAATATAATATCGTGAAGCACATGATTCATGTGGCTGAACAGGCTGTGCCAACCGCTCAGCTTGCACGGAATGCTACTCCATGCTGAAAGCTCAAAGTTGAGTTGCTGCCTGGTGGATGCTCACTGGCTCACAGATGAACGGATGCTTTTCAGAAAGCCAGAGATTGTCATCCTTAAGCCTACAGAGATCCCAAACCAACAAAATTACAGCCAAAGGAGCCGGGGAAGATGCATTAGTAAATGCCTTTGCTGTCCAGATCTAATTAACTTGGGGATTCTCTCATCTTCCTTTTGGGCCACATATTTACTGAAGTCCTAGTTGAGTTACGATTTGGCTTCCTTCTTCTCTCACCTGAGCCCGCTGTCTGCAAGTCGTGTCAGTGGAACCCTGGGTCCGTGGGAGTGCATTTAGTGCGGCCCCCCTGCACACCTAGGCGGTGCCACTGCTGGTGTAGGGGTGCCGTAGGAGTGCAGAAAGGCGTTGGAGACAGAGAGCAGAACAAGGGTGTCTTGGAATGGTGTGTGATCCCAGCATGGGAGGAGATGCAAATACAGAGAAACTTTGCTATTTGGTCACTGTATGGGAAACAGCTTTTTTTTCCGAATCTTTTCTCTGCTGGCAGCTTCCCACGCTTCTCCCATGGCATATTAGGTCAGGTGCACTTGGGAATGTCTTTGCTGCTCAGTTTTGTTTTGTGTTCCTATGCTGACCCTAATTTCGATACCCATTTAGTGATGGCTGGTAGACTAGAGAACATCTGATGATGGCAAAGATCACATAAGAAAAGATCCACCATTCTCCATTTGAAATAATTGTTGTCTTTGAAGATGCAAGGAGGTTATTTGATTTCCAGTGGCTTCCTTGCAAAGCCATTGCGAGGGTGGGAAGTCCATGGCTGCAGTTGGATGAAGGCAGGAGTAGAAGTTGCTTGTAGCCGAGGAGTTCTAGGAAACCTTTCCAGGTTGTGCCAAAAGAGAGCCCAAGTTGTTGTTCTTTGATCTGGGAAGTGCTCTGATTAGCTGCTTGCTTTGGCTGAGGTGAGGAGCACCTGATGGTTCAGGCTGACGTCACGGCCCTTCGCACGCAGGAGCGAATAGCGCGTCAAGAGAGCTGAATATCGGTGCTGTGAGCAGCACAGACACCGGCTGCTGCCCTCCTTTCCACACACTCGCTGCCTGGCTTCTCTTCCAAGGGGAAAAGCATTTCTAATGCACTGCTCTCTGATTTTTTGTGCGTGAGAGAGAAAACAGGAGAGCAATGATGCAATAAATACTTTGGCTAAGAGAAAAAACATTTGCAAGAGATCCTTGCGCTTTTTTTTTTTTAATCTTCTTTTATCGTGAAGAATGTGATATGTGATAAATTGTTCTGCTAATCAAACAGCACGGAAAGGTTAGGTCATTGGAAGTCTTTAGTCATTTTGTGCTTTTCAAGAGTGAATTTGTTAGAATTATGCTGAATACCCACTTAAAGCCTCGCCTGAAAACCCTACCTGTGTTTTATAACTCTGCACTGTCAGAACTCATAATAAGTCAAACATTCTTCCAGAGGTACTCATAAGGGAGAAAAAAAACCCTGTAAATTTAAGAGTAATTTCAGATTGTAAATGAAAAAGAGAGGCACGGCTGTTCATTTGCACCAATCATGCCTTCCTTTCATCTGCTCTGATTAGGCCTGGTGCGGTTTCATCAAACTACTCCATCACTGAGCTGTCACTCCAGTCGTCTGTTGATTGAAAACAATCAGGGCTCTGATGGCACAATTATTCTGACCCTTTAACTAGAGGCTGCTGTGATAATGAAAGGTTGATTATGATAGTTTGTGCCTCTTTCAGTTTGCCAAGAAGGTTAATTTGGGCATCAGACGGATGTTTAATGGGCGCTTGCTGGCTACACTGAGGTAAATGAGAACGTGCAGTCTTCGATATTGCACGGATATAGTTTGCCTGTCAATCATTGTCATTTTGAGTTTGTGCCTCACACTCTGGAAATCACATTTTATTTTTTCCTTGGGATTTAATTTATTCTGTGCCCTGAGGAAGTTCTTTCACTCTGTGACCTTCACAGTAGCTTTCTCTGTCTTTTTTTTCCCTTCCCTCAAATGGAGCCCAAAGGCATAATGCATCTAGAGAAACATTTTTCTTTAATTTTTCACATTAAAAAAAAAAAATTAAATCCCTGTTTATCAACTCACCCTGAACAGAGTAAATGTTTTAATTCTGATTGTAAAATCAGCATGTGCAAATGAGAGCTCGCCGGCTTGCTAACGCGGTGCCACGCAGGAGGCTGCTTACACAGACACCCATTTGTAAAACTGACAAACAGGTAAATTTAAAATGTCTCTGTGCAGCGAGAGCCGGGGGTGGCAGAGCGTTATTTCCCGGTCACACACGTGTGCCTCGGCTTGGCGCGTTGTGAGCACCAGCATCGTCACTGCACTACAGCTCTCTGAGCTGGGAGGGCTCTCTTCAGGGTTCGGGACAAAAGACATTTCATTGCAGATTCAGAGATTATTAATATTTACTTTGTTCAGATTGAGAGGATCCTATGCATAATTTTTTAGTTGTTTGGCTCAAGGTGCAAAAGAAATGCAAATACCTAATAATTTTGATTGTTCTACATACAGCTCATTACAATCTTATTTTTATGCACATTTTTAATTTCAAAAAAAAAAAAAGAGAGAAAGATTTCTGTCTTTAAGGCTCCGTATCATATTGGTTTGAGTCACTTGCTGTCAAATGTAAGGTAGTACTTGATTGATACAGTTGGATAAGATCGTCTGGACACTGTGCCACACGCTTGCTTTCTTAACCTCCATGCCTACTTCCTAAAAATACTCATGAGCAACTTTGGCTTTGAAAATGTAAAATCTTTTTTTGTTTGTTTGTTTCTGGAAGGAATTCTTCATCTATCTATCGATCAATCGATCGATATATTTTTGTTCCTGAATGGATGGTAGAGTACAATTTAGTCCGCCTTGCTTATGTAAAATGCTTAAATTGATGACCTAAACCAGGTTTCCTTTTCAAGAGTCTCTGGAGAGAGAGAAGGACTCGGACCCTTCAGAGATACAAATTCAAACCCTTTGGAAACCATTTTTATTTTAGAAGTGGAAGTCGCTCCATGGACTTCAGTGGACTTTGTTCCAGAGCTCTGGTGAATATCTGGGTTTATACCTAGGTTCCCATCCAGTACTTGAGATTTGAAGACCCAGGTGATGCAGAGAATGTCCCGTTAAATAATGTAGTGCTTTTGAGGAAAGAGATTCCTCATCTGGAAAATCTGAGACTTGTTCATTATAAAAACTCCAAGGAGAGGCCAAATCTGGTGTACCAACTTATAGACAAAAGACACTTTTGCGCTGCAAAAGAAAATAAAACAGGACAGTTTAAACTGAAAGCAAATATTGAACGGGTAAACTCCATATTTTGTATTTTGAAGTTCCCTAGATCCCGTAAAGTGATTTTTGTAGCAGCTGTGTTGCTTTTATGACTTTTTGTCATATTTATCACTACTTAAGATACTAATTTGATTTTCTTCTGACATTCAGTTTTGCTTATGTATAAACAACAAGGTAGGAAAGGACCATTCAGATGAGATTTATGGTGAAAGTAGAGATTGGGGGTGGTGAAGGAGATGTTTGTTTTGTTTTGTTTTTAACCCCTTATCCTGGTATGCCATCAGATTGTCATGCAGAAATCCAATAGTTTTGGATATGTCTGCTTCCAGCCTTGGAGAAAACTCCCCTCTAAATTAGTTTTGCATATTTAAAATCTAAAAGCGTGTAAATTTTAATGTTTGTGACTAAGTTTGTGACTTAAAGTAGCTCACGAATGAACCTGGATGTGATGAAGCTGCCAGGCCTTTGCACTGACGAAGCAACTTACCATGTCTGTCTGGAAGACCTCCCGCCTTCACGGGAGGCGAAGGTCGGACACCTCACGTGCTCCAGCAGCGCGGCGAGAGGACAGGCAAGGCAGACACCTCTCAGGACCTGCTGCTTCCCAGGAGAGTTGGAGGACACCCTGGAAACACCAGGGCTGGCTCCTCAGCCAGGTTGGGAGCGCAGCAAAACCAGCGACAGGCGCATTGCGGCACTGTGAGACACATTGAGGCGTGTTGCAGTGTGCTCTAGCCAGGCCACAGGAGCTTGTGCACCTGCTCCTTCACGGGCTGCGTGTGCCTGAAAATCATGTCCTTTGAGGACCTGGTTTTGTCATTTACTTAGTTTAGAAGATGAATATGGCAAAGTAAATTATTTATTAAAGTTGATAGAGGTCCTGAGCTGTGGTTTTCTCCTCATAGTCACATATTAAAATTAATAAGAAATGAAGCTTTTAACAGTTTAAACAGCATTTGCGTATATGGTACTAAGAGTAGGGGTCCTTCCTTATTTTGTAAATTATTTAGTAGTGATATAAATATTTTTAAACTCCAAATTGTGGAGGGCTTCTTTGTTTTTGCTTACTTGTTTGTGTTTTAAACCCAGCTGTATTTTCAAGCATTAGTGGAGTCTCTTTGAAGAGATCTGGATGTGTCCTTACAATGTCACAAAATGTCAAATGGTTTTAGCTTTGGCATACCAACTGCAGCTGCTAGTACCTGCTGCCATGGAGGCTAGGAAGTAGGTGCTCTAACTGGGATGTATATGGCGTGAATTGTGATGTCCCTCTGATTGCAGGTAGTGGAACCTTCAATGAGTAAATATACAGATATTTGCTAGTATGTTGCATACAGGTTTGCACTTCTGTAGTATATATTCACATGGGTATAAGTAACATAACACAGCATAAGCCAAACTGTGTTCAGTGGTAGCAGAAGGTCAGATGGCTGGTGATGCCGGTGGGTGTCACACATGGTGATTCCCAGATCCCTGTTTCTCCTTATCAGCAGTTTGACTGCCAGCAAAGCCTCCCTGTCCAGTACCAACTACCCACAGCCCATGTGAGTGATAAGGTCATGCGTAGGCTTCTTAGCCCTGCCCCTAAATTTGTATAGGAAATCACAGTACTTGACAACAAATTGACCTCAGGCTTGAAGTCTGTCTGGTAGGAGTCAGTAGCTGCCTATACCAAAGGCATGGTCTGAGGTTCACATTACTCCCACTCTTGCAGTCGCTCATTAGAAGAGAGGGGTGGAAGCAGCGTAGCCGCAGATAATCTCAGTACAGAGCAAACTCGAGGTGACCCAAACTGCTTTAGCCAAACTTCATACTGCAGCAAATGTGTGTTGTAATGGAGATGTCCACCTCTACTGCTGCAGCAGCTCTTCACATATCCCCATATGCACAAATAAATGTAGACAGTGCTTCTGTGAAAGGTAAGAGTGTAGTGCTGTTTTGTGCATTTATACAGTATTTCCTGAAGTGGGAGGAAAAAGAAGGGTGAGATTCTAAGATATTAGCAGGTATTGATGTTAAAAATGACTTTAAAACCCTGCAGTTACCAAGACCTGATTGCAGCAATGTGTATCTTTTAATAGTCTGTAACATTTGTCATGTATGTGCAGGTGACGCCTGTGCCATGATGTTTTAGGTATGGATGACGACATGGACTGTAAGCAAAAGAAACACTAATCAGTTGGATTTGAGTGATGACAGATAAAGTACTGACACTTTGTAAATACCTGTCCTTCAGCATAGCTGCCCACACGTTCGTCAGTCTGAACTCAGTAGGTGTCTTCCTCATGATAAGGACAACCTGAATTCCTTTTGAACTTAAGTGTCTAGTTAATAGGGGGAGCTAAATGTCTCTGAATATTATGAGAAATGGTTCATATAGCCTAAGACATGGAGCAGGGAGTTACTGAAGGCCATGCAAAGGAGACAACTAGACGTGTATGTGATAGGTTTCAGGACATGTGACTATAATCCTCAATGATTTCAAGTCCTCGAGCACTCTTAAATATACTTAATTAACCTTAATGCTTACCAGCATATATGAATATGTACAGCGAACGCACACTGAAACACAATGCAACTTATAACTCATTGAACCTATTGTTGCAGTTTTTGATGCTCTTCACTGATTCTTTGTTTTTGCAGGGGGTGAATATCACAGAGAAGAAAAAAATAGGGTTTCACATTCATCTTAATAAAACAGGGTTTCTGGTTTGTCAGTCCTCCTCTTGCAGAATACAAGGGAAGCAGTAAGTTTGATGTACTGTGAGTGTAAAAAAGCCCTGATCCATTTCACCCAACTTTCTCTTGAGCAATGCAGAGTAAGTTGTAAACAAATCTGTTGTTGAGTAGCTAATAAGAAAGTTCTGCTCAGGAGCATGAAAGGATATATCGAGGAGAGGAGTCTGTCCTCACCCAGAGCTATTCAATGTCTTGTTAATGGCTTGGATGATAGAATAATACGGGCTTTATATTTTCAGAACATTAGAAAATGGAGTGGCATTCAAGCACTTCTAAAAAGACATTTAGATTCAAAATGATCTAAGCAGATTGGGACAGTGGATAAAGTAGGCAGCTCACTAATAACAAATAGAAACATGGCACCTTTTTAAAAAAGATGTGGCACTACCAGGTCATAAGCTTAAATGTGAATCACCAATATCATAGTGCATTGACAAACTAGTAGCGGTGTACAAAGAAGAGTGACATAGCTTGGTGTGATCAAAGGTCCAGTCTATTTTCCACTACCGCCTTCTTAAAAAGAAGATTTTACCCGGTTTTGGTCATCAAATATCAAGAAAGAGGGGGAATTTCCTTTCTGCAAGAGAGAGCCATAGCCAAGCAGAAGAGGTTCAGATGCTTATGAAACATAACTTGAGAGAAAAAGAAAAAAAAAGATTTTTTTTCATGCAGAGAAGTGAAAACTGCAGCAGGCATCTTCAAATGCGTCTGAGTTCGAGGAGAAAAGAAAGGTAGCAAACTGGTTTCCATTTTGTATGGACAGGATGCAGCACTCATCAGATTCAAAGGAGGTTCAGAGTTGGACCAAGGGTTCCTGAGCTCTGCAGTAGAAAAACAAAGATGCAGTGGAAAATGGGGCAGCAGGTTGAAAGATTTGGGCTCCTGTAAAAGGAAAACATGTCCAAATTGGATAGCAGAGCATAAGTATGGATTTCCTGAGGAAGTTAAGGGATCTTCATCAGTGAAGTTTTTCAAGAATAATTTATACAGCATTCTTGAAATTGTTTAGGGATAGATCTTTTCCTGGCCTACTCATAGACTTGGCTGGATCCAGCTGGTGTGCTTTGTGATTTAAAATCTGTGTTTATTTTTGGCTCTTGGTACCAATTACAATTTCTGATCGGTTTGAGACTCTTCCTCTCCTCTTCCAGTCCCAAGCCCCTCTCTACTTCTCTGTTTGAATTGCTGATCCCTTTAAACATCTCCTCATTTTGTGATTAAAATAAGTGCAGATGGAAGAAAATTGAAAGATTCAGTGTTTATTTGTTATATTCCTTTTTTTTTTTTTTTTGCCATAAGTGAAAGAAGGAGCAGTAAAAAAAAATATAAAAAAAAGAAAAGCTTTTTTGTCTTCTAATTACCTAATCATAATTTTACTAATCTGCTTTCTAGTCTACCTTCAGTGACTACATAGTCTGTGTTTGTAATAGCGCTCTAGCAGCTGGATTATCGGGTACTGGGCTTTCCTAGAGCATCTCTACCAGTCTGCACAGCATGAGTGCTGCATAGCATTATTGCAGTCTGATGTTAATACTATGAAAAACTGTAACTTATTGTGGGGGATAGTAAAAGAGAGTACTCATATATATATATATGTGTATATATATATGTAAAAACACATATATATATCCGACTTTAAAGCATATATTTTATGTTGATTCATTAATTCACAAACTTCTTGCACTGATTGATATTCCTACTAAGGCATATATATTCTTAGGATGCAAACACAGTTTTCTAAACACCAAATTTTGGCAGAATTTTATGCAGATGATTATTTTTCTGTGTGTGTTTTGTTTTTTTTCCCCTTCCTTCCCCTGGCCCTTTCAGCTTGCTGTGAGGTGGCTGGAACACAACTGCCGTTTCCAGTACATGGACGAGCTTCTGCAGTACGTCCGCTTCGGCCTTATGGACGTGGATACGCTGCACTCCGTAGCCCTTTCCCATCCGCTCGTCCAAGCTAGCGAGACGGCCACGGCGCTCGTGAACGAGGCCCTGGCCTACCACGAGAGCATCTACGCACAGCCCGTGTGGCAGACCAGGCGGACGAGGCCTCGCTTCCAGTCGGACACCCTGTACATCATCGGCGGGAAGAAGCGCGAGGTCTGCAAGGTGAAGGAGCTGCGCTACTTCAACCCCGTGGATCAGGAGAACGTGCACATCGCCGGCATCGCCAACTGGAGCGAGCTGGCACCCATGCCCATGGGCAGAAGCCACCACTGCGTCGCTGTGATGGGAGATTTCCTTTTCGTGGCCGGGGGAGAGGCCGAGCAGACCACGGGGCGCACGTGCGCCGTGAGGACGGCCTGTCGCTACGACCTGCGCACGGACACGTGGGCCGACATCGCCCCCATGAAGAACTGCCGGGAGCACTTTGTGCTGGGCGCCGTGGGCGACTTCCTCTACGCCGCCGGGGGCAGAAACGAGTTGCGCCAGGTTCTACCCACCGTGGAACGGTACTGCCCCAAGAAGAACAAGTGGACCTTTGTGCAGTCCTTTGACCGGTCCCTTTCATGCCATGCGGGATATGTGGTGGATGGGCTTCTTTGGATATCAGGTAGAAAACGTTTCACACAATTCGAGGTACTAACAAAATACGAAATCCTGTCTCCAGTGAAACTAACAAATTTTTTTTGTTTTTTGTGGCAGGGTAACTTTTGCCTTAGGAAACTGACATTTCAAAAAATTTAAGCCAGGATGCATGTCATGAAGCCTGGTTAGAAGTATAGGAGTGTTACACACCTATGCAATATTTTGTGTCTCCTGAATATCTCTGTATTCAAAGCTGCATCCAGCACAGGTGATTCATAAATCACAGTGAATGAAAATGGTCGCCAGCTTCTGGGCAAATGTGGGCTTGTGTTTGCTGTGTGCTTGCTGGAAAGGGCAGCAGAAGAACAAAACCCAGGTTCTGTGGTGTGATCCGGTTTCGTGCGTTTGTTCCTGACAACCAAACGGTGACTTAACTGTTTTGGGCCTGTGTGGATCCACAGGGCTGCCTGGCAGGAGTGCACTGGGCTGCCTGGTGAAATTGCAGCGTTGTGGCGCACACCCATGAGTAAAGGCGTCGTAATCTTAACTTAGCAAGTCCTTTTCAACTCAGTCTGATGCGCTTTTTATTTTACATGTGCACGTTGGTAGGAGTTGAGAACACTGTCGAGAATCTTCGTTGTGGCTTACGTGGCATGGGTTGTCTTTGGAAAAAGGTCAGTGCTGTCTACCTAAGGTCTGAGGGGCAAAAAATGCTTTCAGTAAGGAATGTGTAATAGAAAGCTATAAAGTTGTAATATTTATCAAGGAAGTTAATGAGTAAATGAGTCTGACCCTTGAAGAAAATGTGCAGTGATTGCCATCTTTGCCGTGGAAGCCCTCTGTGGGGTTTAATATGGTGTGGGATCCCGTTGGTGAACAGAAGGCATGTAAATGAAAGAAGAAATTGGCTACTTATGCTGTGACTGTGATTTTGAGATTTGTGAGGGCGCATGTGGGGTTGGTTGCAGATTGTGTCTTTCCAGGTGTGTGTGTGTGTGTGCGCGCGCCTATTTGCTTAAACATTGTCTGCTTTTATGTCATGAACCGGAGTGATGCTGCGTTTAAGGATGTGCTGCTAATAGAATGGTAGAAGTGGGGCAGGAAGTAAGTGGAAGCCAACGGGAAGATGATGTGCTTACGACTAGGCAAAGCAACAAAAATACCCAGTCAACGCTGTGCCTTTTATACCTGAAAATACTGCTAGCAAAGTTTCTGCGTGTGGTGGCATATAACAGCATATAAATGGCGGCATATAGTAGTCACAGTAAGGAAGAGTGTTTTGACAGTCGAATGAACTAGACAGGACTTCTCGGTTATATTTTAGATAGTTGTCGTCTTTAGAGAAAATTCCCGCAGTTTGGAGTTGCCGGATGCTGCCAGCGTCGTGGGAGCAGGGGGAGCGCCTGGTGCGGTGCTTCAGTGCGGCATTGATCTGCACTGCGCTCACACAGGTTGAAAACTGGGTTATATGTTTTGAAAGCAGTTATTTTTAAAATAGAAGTAGATGCAGATACAAAAACTGTAGCTAGCTTTCTATTATTAATTAATTGCTTAGGGCCAGAAACTGGCTCTTTCTACGTGTACATTCAGGGAGAGGGCAGTAGTACAGAGAGATGTGTTACTGTTCCAAAGTATCTGTAGTCATTGCTGAACAAACTCACTGTTCCACCATCAAATATGAGGTAGTAGAATAAGAGTACTCTGTAAAGGAGGAAGAAAACTAATAATATGACCTAAAATTAAGTAGTTAGAAAACTCTTCTGAGCTAGGGGAGTTTCTGAGCTCTGTTCCTGCTCCTTTTGGTGGGTGGTGAGCAAGAGCTTTTAAAGTCAAGTTGATACAACCAGCTGGCAAGGCAACCATGAGAGTTTGTCTAGGTTTTTACAAGTGAATAAAATAAATAATAAAAATGTCCAGTTCCCGGATTTGTGGAGAGAGCCCTCGAGCTGTGACCTACACTCAGAGTGCCTGAGTGCCTGTCCGCGCTCCATGGGAGCCGCTTACTGAGTGGCACCTGAGCAGACGGAGGGCTTCTCTGTTACCCTGTTACTGGAGTGGGGATTCGTTGCCAGCTTCATCCTGTTTTATATTTGTGCCATGATTTATTTTAGGTTAGTTTTGAGTANGAGTGCCTGAGTGCCTGTCCGCGCTCCATGGGAGCCGCTTACCGAGTGGCACCTGAGCAGACGGAGGGCTTCTCTGTTACCCTGTTACTGCAGTGGTGAGTTGTTGCCAGCTTCATCCTGTTTTGTATTTGTGCCATGATTTTCCCTTGTCCTTTTTTTTTTTCCTACATGCCTCTATTTTAGGTTAGTTTTGAGTTAAAAAGCGGGTGAGAATTCATTAAAATAAGTCTTCTGTCTTGACAGAGCAGCGCTGGGCAGATGGCTTTGAAGTTTGCCGGGGCACTGAAGGTTGCGGGCCCAGCTGGCAGCCAGCGCGTGACCTTCCCTCGTCGCGGCGCCCCGGCAGCCCCTGCGACAGGTGGTGGGGAGAGCCCGGAGTGTGCGCGCTCCCGGCGAGACCCGTGTACTCCCGGCGAGACCCGCGCCCCGGAGCCCCGCGTTGTGCCCCAGCACGGGCGCTGCCTGCAGCTGGGCACCGCGGCGCTTCCCCTCAAGGGAAGGCGCGCGGGGCAGTGCGGGAGGTCCTGTCTCCCGCCACCACGTGTGGGCCGGTGTTCCCGAGAGGCCTGACGGGGCTCAGCTGAGCAGCACGTCCCGACGTGCGCGTGAAAACTCAGCTGTGCTGGGGTTGAGTTGCAGCTTAAGAAATACCTTTTTCCTCTCTGATTCTTTTATTGTTTTTGTTATTGTTGTTTGATTATTGAGATTTTTTTTTTTTCTACCTGTGGTGGTTTTGACCACGGAGAAAATAGGGATTGTGTATCGTGGGCAATTATTCTGTGTCTGCAAGTGATTTCAGTGAAAAGTATTTCATTGCTGTAAAATTATTGTACCAAAAACAGATCAGGAATGGACAGGACTCTGCCGTATCTCACCAAGTCAACCTCTGTGCTGCCACTGGCAGGGAAATTATCATGAGCTTAACACATGTAGATAAAACTTCCCTGTGACACCCTCTCAGTCCATGTTTGCAAGAGTGATCAACCTGCAGTAAGAATAGTGTGCAGTAAGAATAGTGGGTCTGACACAGCTCAAAACACGGATGCTGTGGGTTTGGTGTTTTGTTTCTTCTTAGATTGCATGTAAACATCAATTTCTAGTGATTTTTTTCAGCAAGGGCTGGTGCCCCTCTTGTTGGCAATTCCAAGACGTGGAACAGTGTAGACCAGAGCTCTTCCCGAGGGGATTCATGAGCTGCAGGAACGAGCTGCAAGTCGCCTGGGTCGGCTGGCGCAGGAGGCGGGGGCTGCGCGTGGAGAGGCCAGGTCTGGCGCGTGGCACCCGGCCCGTGTCCTCGAGCAGCGGCGGGTCCCCGCGGGCGCCTGTGCGGGGGCGTCTGCTGCAGGGAGCCGCGGGTCCTGTTGCACGTCCCCAGCGAGCGGGCACCTCGGGGAGGTGGGCCATTTTCTCTGGGATTTGCATGGGATTAGATTTCTCACGTCAGATTGGGGCTCTTACCAGGACATGTCACATTACATGATTCCAGTTGGGAAAACTGTGTTGAAGCCGCAGCCTCCCACCCTTCTGTTTTGGAGCTGTCTTTACCAAGGTGATTTTGGGTTCAGCTTGAGAACCGCAGGGGACTTGGTAGCAACCCTGAGTGTTGCTCGTGCGTGAGGGTGCCCGTGGAGGGGCAGCAGGCGGGTTCAGGCCTTTCCAGGCCCCGGCGGCCAATTCCTGACTTTGGGAGGGCTCCGCTGGGAGCCGGGTCTCCGGGCAAACAGGGCCTCAGCGCGTCCTGCCCAGCTGGCCCTGGGCTTGAGAGGTCCCGTCAGGGTGGGCCACACTGCAAACTTCGCTGGCATTTACCAGAGATTTTTTTCTCTGGTGCGATGGGTTACTGCCATGCCAGCTGCTATGGCTAGCACCAAGTTCAATTACATGCATTTAATTTCTGAGTGCTTTGTGAGTAAGTGCTGCAACCAGAGAGCACTGCAGAGAAATTTAAGAAATCATCTCGGGGTTATGCCATTTTTTTCTGAGAGAAAATATCTGCTATTTTTGGTATTGCTTAAACTTTTATTTTTCCTTTGCCTGTTTGACTTAGTGCTCTTCTTTTGCCCTCTCCCAGCTGCCTGGAGTATTTTTAAAGGAATAGTTCAAGAGGACATTACAGACATGTTAAATTTGAATTTTGGCAGAAAATTTTAAACTTTTGCTGTAGCACTTCAAAGTTGGGAGGAACTTGAGTTGGAAAATTGATGCAGATATAAGATGTATGACAGATGAATCTATAGAAACCTGTTAAGATGCAGATTATCCCCCTGGGGAGGGGAGATCAAAACTGCCAATCTATAAAATACACTTGTTAGGGGAAGGCATGGAATCTGTCTCCGCAAGCACTTTGATTGCAGGGGACAGTGTAGCAGCATGTGGCATCATAACCTAAGAGCAGACAAATCAGCTTGATGACTTTCAAAGCCAGGAATACTGCTGGAGGCAAGGGTACTCCAGTCTAGAAGAAATTAAAACATATAGAGACTGTTATTAATTCCAGATCTATTTTTGTGTAGTCAAATCTGTATGCAAATCCTCAGCATCTCATTTTGGCAGATTAATCTAAAAGTGGGGAGCAGTATGTGAAGGGAATGTAATGATAAAACACCACAGATGAGCAGTATTGCAGGGGGACAGATGTGAGCTGCTGCGCGCTTGATGTGAGGGGCTCTGTGGAGAGACAAAAATAATTTTGCGTATTTGATTATTTCATTATTTTGCCGGGGAGCAGCTCCCTCCTTTCTCTTCCTCCTCACCGCCTCCTGCCCCACACTCAGCTGCTTCTCTCTGTGTGTCCCTCCTCTGCCACTCTGGTGATCCGCCACTCTGCCGCCCCCGTGGCTGCCAGAGGGCCTTAGCGGCGCCCCCTTCCTGCTGGGATAGACCGTCAGGAGCTGCTTTTGCAGGAGCCCCTGCTGCTCCCGGCTTCCAGGCTCTGGCGGAGAGCAGTGGGGCTGGGGGTCGTGGTGGTGCTGCAGGGCGCCCGTGTTCCCGGCGGCTCCCGTGTGTCGCAGGAGCATTCGCTCAGCTACAGTTGCAGCCTGGAGACGAGGCGTTTCCCTGTGTTTCCTCTGGGAAGATCCATCATGAAACCCACCAGCTTACAGAGTGCTCAGGCACCGAGCACATGGTGAGGTGAGGAGATGGTTGTGGTATCTGCTTTGATAAAAACCCATCCTAGGCTTTTCCAAGGTGCTCCCGACCCTCGTTTCTACACATTCCTGAAAAGTAAGTGCTGGTAAAGGGTTGGTGTTGCCAATCCCCATGGAGGAACCTCCCAGCGTAAGTCTACAGCTAAGCCAGGAGAAGCTCCCTCATTAACGTAAGGCAAGTACAGAATTCAGAATACATCAGGCAGATGCTCAGAGCTGTGCAGGGGTTTCCAGACAGCGCTGCTGCCCTCATGCTGGGACAGCTCCTCTCCGACCTCTCCCTTCTCCGTGGCACAAAATCCTTTCTCCAAACCGTGTCAGGCGCTGCGGGTCCTCGCAGCAGCTGCGGCTTCTGTTGTTGTGTCTCGAAAGGGCCGAATGGGCGTCGTTTCTAAACAAATCTCTTTTTATCCTGTTTGTAATCCATGGGATTAGGTTTTATAGAGAAAGCAGGAGGAGAGCTGGTTGTTGCTATTTTATGGCCTTATATTTTTGAGAACTGTTTTCGTAGCCAGATTAAAAAAGGGCAGCAGAAAGTAAAGTGTGTCTGGTCAGGGACAGTATAACTGTGTCAGCAGACGAAACCTAGCACTGGTTAGTTTGCACGATCTGGGTCTCGGTTTTGTTCATGTGAAAAAATGTAACCTGTGTAAACTCTTTCATAGGAGGAGTAACAAATACGGCACAGTACCAAAACAGGCTCATGGTCTATGATCCAAAGCAGGTGGGTTTCTGTTGTGTGTGTGTTTTTCTCGTATGTTTTGCTTTGAACACGTCTATTAGCAAATACCTCCAAAGATTTTGTAAGGTTAAAAGTGATGCCCGTGGGAATTGGTAGTGTTTTATACTAACTCCATACTGACGTTCCTGTTTAACCGTGTAATGAACTGTGACATTTTCAGTATTTGTGAAGCCTTCAGGTATCGGAAAGATCTTGGATGAAATATGGAAAAGTGTTTTAAATTTCCTGATTTCAGTGGTGTTTATTTTGCTTGCTCATTTTTCCGTAACAAAGCTGCCCCATCTGGGCAGCAGTTACCTGAGCAAGCATCACAGAGCAATGCTTTTCATTGGCATTTCTGCTCTGAAATTACCTAGTAACTTTTATATTAATGCAGGCTTTTTGTTTCCTTCATGCTCGCAGAACTGTGCTGCCTGTTGGGGACTTATTCCACTGACTGCCAGGGCGCATAAGCATTCTGTTACCCAAGCACCTACAGTGTCTTTTAGGGGTTATTTAATTCACACGTCCCGCGTGTGTTTTGGTTAGGTTAAGGTGCCTTGGCGGCTGTTTCAGAGCCTGGGGGCTGTTTCTGCCCTTGCTTGTGGGAAGAAATATGGCCCTGGGCTTGAAGCAGGGGCTGCACAGCCTGGTTTGTGCCCCTGGGCAGCAGGGATGTCTCTGGCTGCGGAGAGGGGCTCTGAGCGCGTTCCTTGGAGCCGCCTTCTGCCGACGGATGCGCCATGTGGCACTCACAGGCTTTGTAAGGTGGAGCCCTTGCGGGTCCTGATGCAGGTCGCGACGGGAAACCCACCCTTTTGCATTTCAGGAAGAATTTTGTGCCCCGATTGCAGCTCATTCTGGCCCAGGCACTGGTGCTGTCCCGAACCCACAGCAGTCCAGGCAGCAACGAGGGCCACTTGTGCCACTTGTACCAGGGGCTCGTGCCAGGAATTAAAATTATCGGTGAGGAGGTTCCTGCTGCCGCCCGGGCTCCCGAGGTGCCACCGAGGATGCTGGCCCCNCTTCTGCCGACAGATGTGCCATGTGGCACTCACAGGCTTTGTAAGGTGGAGCCCTTGCGGGTCCTGATGCAGGTCGCGACGGGAAACCCACCCTTTTGCATTTCAGGAAGAATTTTGTGCCCCGATTGCAGCTCATTCTGGCCCAGGCACGGGTGCTGTCCCGAACCCACAGCAGTCGAGGCAGCAACGAGGGCCACTTGTGCCACTTGTACCAGGGGCTTGTGCCGCCCGGGCTCCCGAGGTGCCACCCAGGACGCTGGCCCCGGGTGGCAGCAGGAACCTCCTTGCCGATTTTTAACTTCATCCACCTTAATATATTAATCATTGTCGGTCGCTGGCTTGTCTGATGTAATCGTAGCAGGAGCAAAGGCTTTCTTGCATTTAAAACGCTGTGTCTTAATCCCTCTGCTTCCTTGTCTCTGCTCCTCTTTCCTCAAAAAGCACTAATCAGGAGGGAAGATTTGCAAAGGGATGTTGCTTTGTAAGGGCCCAAAAATAAAGGGTTAGCATTAAACCCAATTCTTGAATCGTTTGAAAAGATTCTTTAGGAAAGTATTTTTCCCTGTTGCTTTGCTCCCCAAGGAGAAGATCAAATAAGCTTCTGATTAACGAAAGGTAGGAGAATCTCTCTCCTCTCATAACATAGCTAGCTGGTCCGGATAATTTTAGTGCTATATACAAAGGAGACATCTAAAACTTTATTTTTTGCTTGAAGCAGAATAGTCCTGCTTAAGGAGGATTTGCTGCTGAATTATAAAGGGGGAAGCTTTGAAATCTGATGAGATAAACAGAAAAACACAGAGCCAGAAATACTAATAAATTACTAAAATTAAATATGAGAACTAGTGTAGTAGGAAGCGTAGAAAGTCCAGTATACGCAGGCAGTGCTGCAACGGGCCCAGGTTTAGCACGGGGGCGAAGTGCGGCCGAGGGGCAGGAGCCCATGAGGAAGCTGCTGCTGCTGCTGCCCCGCGGTGCTGCTGAGCCCCGCCTGCTCTCCCGCTTGCAGAACAAGTGGCTGGGCCGCAGCCCCATGCCGCAGAGACGGGTCTACCACTCCATGGCCGGCGTGCAGCGCCGGCTCTACGTGCTGGGCGGCAACGACCTGGACTACAACAACGACCGCGTCCTCGTCCGCCACATCGACTGCTACAACATCGACACCGACCAGTGGACGCGCTGCAGCTTCAGCATGTTGACAGGCCAGTACTGGTGCAAAAGCAGCGAGTGCTTCGTTAGCGCAGCTTTAAAGCTGCTCTTTTTCCCCACTTTTAGAAGCCTGTAGTAGGTAAAACTCCACGCCTCAAGAGGTGGGCTGGGGGCTGCCAGCAGGAGAGTTTCAATTACTGTTCTGGCAAAAACCTTTCTATGAAACATTAGTTTTAGGATATCAGAGGCGGAATTTTTAGGAAGCTGCACAAAAATGTGGCTTAATAAAGCAGTCAAAGAAGTAGTTTGTCAAGAAAATCATAAAACATCAGTCCTTATTTGTAAGCTCCTTTGCAGTCACTAGGAAGGGCTGCTGCAGCAGCAGCATCTTGCAAGGCCCCGCGAGCTGCTGCCCATGCGGCGCAGCCCAGCTGACAGCCCGGCTGCCCGGTGGGACTCCCGGGTGCGCGGACACCTTGGAGCCGTTGGAGGGGCAGGCGAGGGCACGCGGGGTGAGTAACAGCCAGAGGAGCTCCGCAGAGGAGGATGAGCTCGTTGGTTTGGGGACTGGTCTCCTCTTCAGCAGGCTTGGCACTGATGTGGTAACAGTTTTGTCTGCCAAAAAGTTCCCGGGCTGCTCCTGGAGCCTGAGGACTGGCCCTCCCACACTTTGCATCCTCTTTCACTTCACCCTGCCTTCCCTTCCAAGATATAAAGAGGTATAAAAGACGTAGGAGCTTAACTAGGAGCTCAGCATAGCTGGAAATTTGCTGCAACAGGAGCTCTGTGGCAGAGGAAGCAGGACTCGGTTGCTCTACGCCTCCCTCGTGGCAGGTGCCGAGTTAGGAGAGGCTGCAGTTGCAGTGAAGTGCATCCACGTTTGCATTCAGTGCTAAAAGGGTTAATTGAATGTGGAAAGGGGTTCTTATTTCTATTTCCTTTTTTACTTTAGGTCAAAATGAGTCTGGAGTTGCTGTGCACAATGGTAGAATATATTTAGTTGGCGGCTACTCGATTTGGACAAATGAGCCCTTGGCGTGTATCCAGGTGAGTAATTTAGGTTGCTTTAAAAGTCTTTGCCAATAATTTTGCAAGGATACTTTTTTTTCTCTTGTGCAGAGGTCATTCGAAAGTGAAAATGTGTGTAAAGGGCAGAGATTAAAGGTGTTTCTTATGCAGCCACTGAGCCTTTAGAAATGTGCAGAGGAAACATTGTAAGTCTTAAAAAGATTGCCAGGTTAGTTATTAAGAAGTGTAGTTCTTCTAAATAAGATACTTTGGTAAAACTGGGCTGAGGAATCTCTCCTGTGGGATTTGGGCAAAAGAGAGGGCATGTATTTCTCACGACAAAGTTCCTAGGAAAAGGCACTGCAGAAAGGGACGGGGCCTGGGCTGCTGCTCTCAGGCCGTGGCGCGCGGGCGCTTCCCCCAGCCGCGTTTCTGCGAAGCCGGCAGGCTTAGGGAGCTGCTCCTGGAGGGCTGCCCAGCTGCAGCCTGCCCTGACGCTGCCCGCCTCTCAGCGAGAGCATTTTGATCCCTGTCGCAGGTCACTAGTTGTCCATAAGCTCTCCTCCTCTCACCTTGCATGATAGCAGCTGCCCTAGAGATCCTCAGTTAGCCCCGTGCAGAAACCAGGAACTTCTTTTATCTTTCTGTGGTTTTCTGAGTGATGGAAATGTCCAGTGCAGCCTTCCCGGTGTGACTGGCCGGGCAGCGACAGGGGGAACCTCTTTACACCTCACTCTGTTCTTTTGTCTATGGACAAAATTTTCATTAGCTTCCAAGTATTTTAGGATTCCACCTCAAAAGGTTAAATGTCCCACTGGGATACAGGTTAGACTTAGCATAACAAAGCAATGATGTACTCAATGCCACACTGCTGACCTAATGATGAACAGTCACGAGGTTGTAAAGAGGAGATCATGCAGGAGAAATAGTTAAAACTATGTTCTGGTTACAGTGCAATGCTATTTTTCCAAGTAAGTTGTGGCTACCCTAAAACTGTAACTGGAAGAATTTATTGGGGCTGGCTTGGCTGGCAGCAGCAGCTGCAGCACAGTGTGGAGTGGCACACAGCACTATGGCAAGGCGGTGGATACCACAAACACTCCTTTATAACCAGCAGGTACGTGGCAGGGTTGCTGCCCTCGGGGTTAAACACTGCTTGGTGACAAATGAAAACGACCCTGGGATCTTCCTTTCCAAATGGACTTTCGTCCACATCCCCAAAACGGCTGTGAGCTGGCAGCCTGCCCAGGAGTCTCAACATGAAAGGGCCTTGGCAGAGCTGCGCCTGCTGCCTCCTCCCTTCTCAGTTGCTGGTGCTGTGCCTGGCTTCAGCCAGTATAAAACGGGCCCCTTTAGCTTCAAATGCGGCAAATCTGAATTTGCCTTCTCCCCTGGAAGCATCAAACCACCACTTTTTTCCCCGTCTTCGTGCTGGTCGCTGGTGTCTGGCAGCATGTGCCAGCGCCTTCATTTCTCATTTTCTTTGTGGTCCTTGAGCTGTTCTCTCCGCTTGCCTGCAGGTGCTGGACGTGAGCAAGGAGGGGAAGGAGGAGGTGTTCTATGGGCCCACGCTGCCCTTCGCCTCCAACGGGGTGGCCGCCTGCTTCCTCCCTGCCCCCTGCTTCACCTGCCCCAACCTGCAGACGCTGCAAGTGCCTCACCACAGGATGGGCGCCCTGTGACGCGGGGCTCCCGAGGCCAGGAGTGCAGGGGAAACATCAAGCTCTGGGGCTAGGAGGGTTTCTCTGGATCAAGGAAAGCACCGAGGCGCGTGGGCTGCCGCCTCCCCTTCCTTCACACATTTGTCTTGCAGCCAGATCACAGTAGACAAGGAGGAGGCTGCCCAACCTGCCTGCGGTTCCTCTCCGCTGCCTCAGACGTAGGGCACACGTGCAAGAGCCTCGGGCTTCCTGCTGGTGCCCCCTTGCTTCCTGTCTCTTACCTAATTTCCTCAAGCAACTTCGCACGGCCTCGGGAGCGCGCTCGGCTCCTGCCGGAGCTCGGGAAGACGCCCACAAGCCCTGTCTGTGCTGACAAAGACAATGGAAAACTGGTGATTATGCAACTCTGTACCCAAGGCAAAAAGAGTAACAAACGTGTTGAATACCAGTTCCAAACGGCAGCATTTACAGTTTCCCATCTAATAATACTTCACCTGGAATTTAAATACTGCCAAGCAGATTAAAACAAAAACCACAACAACCAACAGACAAGCCCTGTAAGATATAAGGAACACGTCTGATGTTTGCATCGGCTGAAAGGCAAAGATGCTGAAGCTTCGTGGTGAAACCCAAGCGTGAACTGAACGTGCTTGTCTGCGAGCCTAAAGATCATTCGGGATGTCATTTACCAAGGTCTCCTATCAAATAAATGGTACCTTCTCTCATAGGATCAGTTCTGCCTGACAGCTGCAGTCTTTTATTGGTGGAGAACAGCCTCTTTACTCTATAATTAAAATGTGCCATTTACTTAATATTTTTAATATCCATTTTGCAAAGGGTCACCACATCTACAATTATTAACCAACAGTCTCATTTTGTCCAACATATGGTCCCACAAATCATTGGTCTCTAGAGGCTAAACAGGTGCATAACAATGTCAATATTTATTTATTTATTCTTTCCATTTATATGGGGAGCCTCCATGCTGTCCTCCAGAAAGATGTCAATTTGGAATAAAAACTCCAACCTGTTTTATTTTGGCTTTGCTTGGCTAGTGCAGCCCTGTCTCTTTATTTTCGTCTCAAATTTACATATCTGAACATTACCTTCAGTGGCTGTAAATATTAACCAAGCACATAATTAAACCTTCCTCTGTTTGCGCTTTACAGGTACGGCGCGCTCCTCGGCTCCAGCGGCTGCTCTGGTGCTTGCCCTGGGCTGGCTGAGCCAGTCGTGAAATCCCTCCTGCGTCTCGTGGCCGGACAGGGCAGGAGGCGCCGCGGCGGGAGCCGCCCCTCGCCCCACGGCTGCGCTTTGGACGTCACCCGTGAGCAGGGTTTCCACATCAGATAAGGCCTAGGGGGTTGTTTAGGGATACAGGGAGAAGAGCCCCGATTCCCAGTACTGTAACTCCTTCTCCTTTCCCTTCTCTGGTTGCCCTCCCCCATAGCCGTGCAGGCGTTCAGTGCAGCAGTTGCAGGATGCTGGAGCACGAGATAATTGAATAGTCACACATGCAGAAACAACGCAGGCAGCCTGTGGAACAATGTGGAAACAAGCGCGAGAAGAGGCGGCATCTGTTTATTGAAAATTAGACTGCAGAATAAATTAAGAGGGCAAGGTGAAAGCCCTTCAGCTGCAGCCAGAGTTTGGAGGAGAGGGAGACTTTGCACAAAGTTGAGCAAGCAGATTGCTTAAAGGGCTTGCACAGCTTGATTTTGCCAAACAAAAGCTTTTTTTTTTTTCCCCCTAGGAACATATTTTAAATGTAAAAAAAAAATGTTTTTCTCTAAAGATTTTTTTCAGTGGAGATGATTAATATAGGGCTGTTCCACAGTAATGCCAGAATTAAAATACTTTAAATGTTTCTCTCTGTAGTTAGATTGTTGCAATACTTAAAGAACTGAAGAACAAAGTAGTTTCAAATACTCTCACTGCATAAAGATGAAAGCTGTGCCCATTTTTTTGCATCGCTGCAATGCAGGTTATAGTGGCCCTTTCTAAAATTAGTAAGTACATTTAGAAAATTTGATTTTTTTTTTAATGCTTATTTGAGTGACATTCTACAGACAGGGCAGTCTAGCTAAAATGATACTGTCTGAGGGATTTAAAAAGGCAGTGAACATAATTCCATGCCACAGCCCAGTTGGTGTCTCCCAAGGGTTGCAGAGACACCACCAAACCTTTGAAACAGGATGTGAGGGGGCTTGGCTGTTTTCCCTTCGTAGACACCTGGATGTATTTTGTGCACTAAGCCTATAAAGCTTTCCTAGGGAAGCAGCTCCAACAGACAAAAGCCCTTTCTTAGTCACATTCATTGTAAAACAAGCTTAATTATGCTAGGACATATTGACACTGCATCAGATTTTTAATCTTCAACATAATTTTGTAAGTATTGCTAACAGATGGGCTGATTACCCTGAGTTTGAGCTTTAAGTAATAGTTAAAAATTATAAAATACGATTAAACTAAAAATACTCATGCATAATTTTAAAAGCTACCAAAAGAAGAAAAAAACAGCATGCAATAAAGCCTCTGTTCTGTATTCTCAGGGAAATAAGTCACTTTTAAGCAGACAGTCACATAAGTGTCTGTTTAAATACCACACCGCTGGCAGCCCTGCTCGCGCAGTCACCGCAGAGCCGCTGCCCTCCCTGCCGGGTGCCCTGCCCCAGGGCTGCCGGCCGAGCTGCGCTGCGCTGCGCTGCGCTGCGGCAGCCGCCTCGGCACGCGCCGGGCCGGGACCGCGCCTGCTCGCCTGCCGCTAGTGCAGGAGGCTTCCTCCACACAATATGCTGTGTTCTAGGCAGACCTGATGCACACAGCATATAATAGGGAAAAATACATAATTTTTTTTTAGATTATGGTGATTTTCAATCTTTTCTTTTCCTATATCTACTTAAATTCACCAGTTTGTTTTTTTCCTCCCAAGCTTGGAGTGGGGCATTGGGATTTACTCGGCAACTCATCTAGAGGAAGTGCTCTGCGAGCCCCCGTCTCATTAACGTTCCCAGCACTGTCAGTCACGTCTGCACACGGCCACACCAATAATTAGACCAAACCAGACTGCCCAGTTGGCAGTGGCTGATGAATACAATGCAAAGTGCTGTATTTCTGTTCGCGTTAACTTTTTGACATAGAAGAATGATAATTTCCAAACTGTTTAAATTCTAGAGTCATGCACCAAGGGTTGTCTCGTCGTCTCACATTTGCATAAAGCTGTGTTGCTTTTTCTGAAATTTCGAACCACTACAGGCAGCATTAAACCTTTAGAGGAGCTTTTTATTTTTTAAACAAACATATTATTTATTTATTTATTTATGTAAATAAATATAAAAATATATTTTAAAAAGCTTTTTAGATGCACAATTCCTCCCAGGTACGGACTCTTACAAGAAGCTACAATGCAAGTTCAGTAAGTCACTTCCATAATGAAAAGGACCTCCATATTCTGCACTATTAAGTAGCCTAAAGAGGCTTTTAGTTACTGCATTATGTGAAGCAGCGACAGCTGATTTAGGGAGCAAGATTATCTATTTCGACTTGGTAAGATTACTGTGACGAAACAAAAGCTGCTCGGAACAAGATTTTAGGGATTTTTTTCTTGCAGTTGCTAGACACAAAAATAATCTTTCCTTCCCATTAAAGTTAAAATCTGAGTAATGATGAAAGTGGGCATCCTGCTCACCGGTGCTGCCATTAGGAGCAAACTTAGGACTCCCAGTGTTCAGTAAGTAGCTGCAGAAATACGGGTTATTGGGGGAAGAAGTGAGCAATGGGAATTCCACAGCTATTTGTGAAAGAAGTTCCCTGGGAGATGTAAAAAAGCATAGATAAAGTTACAGTGCTAGACCTATCTTGGAAGACATGTCAGACCCAAAAGATAATCCACAGTACAGCAAAATATTTGAAAAATCCAGCTTTCTAGTCAAATAAATAGCCTATAATGTAATAAAATTAATTTCCAAAATTAGTATTTTTTTAAAAAGTCTTTCTTTCCCTCTCTTCTTTTTATTCCCACCACTTCCACCTAGTCCAAGTCAAAAGAATATTTCTCAAAGAGTCATGAATAGTTAAAAAATATCTCAGTATCACTGTAAATTCTGGATAAATTTTTTACAAACATAGTGTTGAAGAGAAATCTGAACTTACCTTTTCTTAGGTTACTCCCAAGGAAAACAGAAGCAATTTTACACTAAAATCTGAAGGACTTTAATGTTTCTGTACAGGAGGAAGATGCTCATGCTATACACCATATACACAGGCCTTCCCTTAGCGCAGGATAGCTCCAGGGCACCGTTCCGGCTCCCGGTGAACGCACCGTGTCCAGCAGCTGCAGCACTAGAGATCACCCTCTTTCTCGCTCGACTAATATTTTAAATTAGAAGCTAAGGAGTTGTAATTTTCTTAAGAACATACTGACTGGGAAGGGGGTCAAAAGCACACTGCTAAGAGGACCATATGAATTGAAAATCTGAGTTGAAATGTGAATTCTGTGAAATCACTTTGGTCCTCCGAAATCCCTCCTTGTACGCTGCTGTACAGGCTCTTCTGCTCATATAAACACTTTAGCATATAAGAAATTTGCCACATCTTTCAGCCATCATTCAAAAATATATTGAATTACATGAGTTCATACACATTATTTAAATACCGCAGAACTTATTACAATCAGTGTATAACTTACTTAAAAAAGAAAAAAGAGGTATTGCAGTTGTAAAGATAAGCAACTTGGGCAGTGTGTCGTGAAGTGCTCTTTCAGGTATCAACAGTGAGAGAAGATTCAGGAAGAAAGGATTAATTGCCAACTCGCTGCTAATTTGTCTCATCTTCCAGTTTTTGTATCTCATTTTGTCCAGCCTCTGCGAGGTGAGATAAGAGTCTCTTATAGGCTTCTCTGTTAAAAAAACCCAAAAGAAAGTAACGTGTCACTTCTTAATCTCACTCATAACAGCACACAACTCCCGGATTCTTTAGCAGGGATATTAAACCAGAAGGTATGAAAGAGATTGTTTTTTGAAATTATAAAGCACAGAGCACCAAGGCTCTGAGGAGATGAGCGCTTGGATTTCCGCACGGGACCCCCCCGGTGGCTCCTGCTGCCGCACAGGAACGGAGCCCCAGGCACGAGGCGGCCCCAGGGCGCTGCCCAGCGCGGCCGTCGGAGCAGCCGGGCTGCCGAGCTCAGGGGCTGTGGGCGCCTCTCGCCTGCCCCGCGCTGTCGCACTCCCCGGCCCAGCCTGTCTGGGTCTTGCTAAAGGAGTACGTGCCCGTTACACAGCTTCTGCATGAAATCATTAACTAGAGCAAACAAATTGAAAATATGTATTTCTTGCAGGGTTCATACTAGCTCCTTGCAACAGTATCAGCGGGCATGACTACTATAAGGATCTAATTCATCTTCAGACCTTGGTTTCTCCTATATACGTAGGTTTTGACTCTCATGTAATTGAACAGAATATGTTAATATAATGTTACATTGGCCAGGACTGCAAAGAGAAAATCAGTTGTTAGTGCACATACGTGGAGATGTTCATGGAGCAACTCAGGCTGCTGGATAAGGGGGCACATTCTAAATACAAATTATTTATACAGAATATCAGGAAGAGATTTGATCACTTGTATGCTAAGGGATACAATTAGAAGAACCTTGGCTGCTTTTTTTAATTCTGAAGCATGTATTTGAGGAGTTTCAAACAACATATTTTCTTCCATATTTGTAGGTAAAGGAATGAATTTTGCCTTATTGGTAGCATGAAAACAAAACAAAAGAAAACAAAGAAAGTTGACTATGAAGTACATTGCTAAAAGGACAAATGCAGATGAAAATCCATCTGAAAATGCATATGATAGTACCACAGTCTGACCTATTGTCAAGTCCTATAAATAAAACAAATGTATTTTTTGGTAGAGGGTAATAAAAAGCAAATAATTTATGAAATAATTATGAAATCTCAGGTCATATATGATTATACTGCATTTACGCATAATCTGCATCCTCTAAAGCAAGGACTTGCAGACAATGGGCAGGAATTCCTTTCTGTTCTGTATTTTAGAACACAGCTAGTGTCCAGGGACAGTCTGGCTTTGCATAATTTTGGGGGGCTCTGTAGACTTAGTGTCAAAATGTCTGTGAAAATTTCAGCAAATATGGAAAGACTTAGAACCATGAACAGCGTAAAGAAAGGTAGATTTGTACTTGAACACACTTAAAAATCACTCATTTTTGAGTATCTGTGCTGCTAGCATTGCTCTCTAGGAAGAGAATAAAACCTCTCCCATTCGCTGGGAAGAAGCAGTATATCTGAAATGACCCCCCGCACACACCTCTGCGCGGCGTTCCTTCCAAGACCTTGTTTGTGCTCCGACTCCTTCAGGGCCTGTGTGATCGTAGGGATCAGGCCTGTAACCAAGGCTGGGTCCAGGACGGCCACTGTTTCCAGGACACCGAGAACTCGCTGGTCGTACAGGGCTGTGTAGTCCTGGATAAACTGCCTGCGGAGACACAGAGGTCATTATAAAAATCTATTAAGATTGATTTGTCACAAACATCAAAGCAACCCAATCTTTATATATGAGCATTTGATAGCCATTATTACGCACTTTTAACTAGGCAGGCACCTTTATTTGTCACAGTACCTAATGCTGAGCATCACCATCCATGAACATTTCTCCCATTACAGGGCCCAAATCCACCTCTACTACTGGTCCTTCAAAACAGTACCTACTCCATGAGGAAACAGATGTGTTTCCTGCTTTTATCTCTGGCTATTTTGGCCACACCATGTTTAAAACCAGCACCAGAAGTACCACAGTTTAAGTACTATAAACGAATGACAATGCAGTATGTTAAGGATAATTAGTTATTTAAAAGCAATATGCTTGCTGTCAATGGGCTTGCAATAGTTTTGCTGCCAATTGGCAGAGCTTCTGGTTACCTAAATACAGAAGTCAGCTGGGCGGCACGTTCTCCTCCTGCCCCTGCTTGGCAGCCTTCTACCATGTATTGTAGAATGTCTGTAGAGAGTTTCTTAACTGTAAGAGAAAAATCACAAGATTCACACAGAGCCCTTGAACTGACCATCTGGAGAATGTCTTTTTTGAAGACTGCAGTTTTTTAAAGGAGGAAAAATGGTTCAATCTTTCTTTGATGCAAATAAAATGACTGCAAAAGCAGTTAGTAAGATTGGCTATAAAGAATAGAATGAATCACAGACTTATGCAAAAGTAGTCTTATTTCACCATTATCCTGGGAAGACATAGATTTTAAGTACAGTACTCTCTAAGTCAAAGCAGAAAGACACACACTCCATGGAAATATTTTATTTAAATTTAGGTTTTGTTTGTATTCTTTAAATCATTCCTATTTGAATTAAAGAAAAGCAGTCTGGGCATTATATCCCGCCCAAAGCTGCACAAATCTACTCCCTACTTTCTATGCGGGGATATTATTCTGAGTTCTTCCCTATCCTCTTTCTGTAACACTGTTTTCTTCCATTTAATTTAATCCAAAAACCATCGCAGCTGCAAGATAGCTCTCTCTTCCTTTATAAATTTGGGAACGGACAGAGATGCCTCTTGCCCAGGGTGTGTGAGGCCTGTCCAGGCAGGCAGGGGCTGGCGGCTGCCGCAGCCCAACGCACGGAGCTAGTTCTGCTCTCCAGCACGCTGCAGGGCAGACACTCTCACACAGATATGGCCGAGACGGCAGAAGGGGAAGGAATTCGGCTAATCTCCTGAGCATATGTTGTCCTTGGAACTTCTGCAGAACAGAATTAAAAATTACTTTAACCCCTAAATTCTCCAGAAGTCAGAGGTGAATCCCTGCTTTGCCTAATGCCGCCGCTGGCAGCAAGGGGCAGAACATGCACACGGGCCAATTCCCTGGGCAAGGAGGCGGGTGAACAGAGTACTTCTTCACTTTTAAGAAACTAAAGACAGGCTCAGAGCTGCCCTCAGAAAGCAACACGCCACTCTCCATCCATTCACAGGGGCTCCGCGCTTTGCGGGGGCGGCGGAGGCCGCTGGGCAGCAGCACCCACCTTGCGGCTCGCTCAGCAGCAGCAGGCAGCGCAGCACGGGCGGCAGCAGCAGCAGCGCCTCGGCGCAGGGCTCGGCGCCCGGCAGCACGTGCAGCAGGAAGGCGAGGACGGCGGCCAGGCGGGGCGGCGGCGCGGCGCCTCGGAACTGCAGGAACTGCTCCCTGCCACACAGCCAACACAACAGCCACGGGTCACTGTGCTGCTCCCTGCAAGCACCAGGTGCTCTCGAGCACCACTGCGGTACAGCAGGAGGGCTGCTAAACAGATTTCTTTCTTTATCTTGGCTCAACTAATAGCTTCTATTTGTCTTAGTCTTGGAAATGCCTCCCAATTTATCAGAGGACAGTGATGCCTTCTAAGTCACTTATTGAGCGGGAAGTGAGAATAGCAGCTATCATAGTTAAAAAGCCAAGTGTGACTAAAAAAGTTAAAATACAGACAAACAAAATAACTGAATGAAAGTAGACTCTGAAAATGACACTCAAAATGCAACTTTTATTCAGTTAATTTGTCTACGTGCTTTTCTCAACTTAGCATTTCAACGGTGTTAACAGCTCTCCTGTTTCTGATTTCAAGGAGTGTGCTGTTACTTATTTTTATCAACATTATATTGTAATGGGACAGGCAATCCCTGCTTTTGCTCTGTCAGAAGCAAGATAACTATCTCGACTATAAAATTTGTTACAAAGATAAAGGGTAGCCTGTCATTCTGCAACAAGACTAAATTTTGACAACATACACATTCTGAATGTCCCAGTTTTAATGCCTTGATTTGTTATTTTTCACAAAAGGATGCAAGAGTCTAAACTGCTGTTGATTTGAAATTACAAATGAGTCTACTGAATGAAGACAACAACTTTGACATTTAAGCATTCGGGAGAGAAGAGTATAGGTAAACAGAACACAGAATTCACTCATCAGTTAACAAGGTAACTCCCAGAGCCTTCAAAATAACTCTCCAGATGTTTAAAATCAGCTCCCCACACAAGGCATACATTGGTTAAAATCTGCTTGTTCAAGGCTTAAATGCTGACGCCTGCTCACTCAACTCCATTGCACTCTCAAAAAACCCCTCATTTTTAGATCTGAAGATCCAATTGCCCGGCTCTAGAGCACTGGTATAACACTTCCCTTCTCGGGAGCTCTCTGTGGAAGGTGACCACTCCTCAACCCCTCCTCAACCCTTCCTCCCTCGCTGGGCCTTACCTGATGACGTTCAGAGTGCTCTTCCGAAGACGGAGCATCTGGGGGAGCGTCAGGGAAGTGCTCAAGGCCACCGCCACGGGATGCAGTCCAGCTCCTGGCGCCGCTGGTGCAGAAGGGAGGAAGCGTCCAAAGTACTGCTGGATAATGCTCCCGAGCAGCTGATTCAAATAGGGCCCCTGATTTAGGGACTGACAACATATAAAGGACAAGCCCTGCAAAAGAAAATTCAAAAAGAAAAAGGAATAAATCTTATAAATAAACACTATGAGGTTGCATACTTTCTCTATTCCTCTACAACCTGAGTGTGAACTAAACTGCACGCTGAATGACCACTGCATGAAAAATAAGGATGAGGAATTTGCTGCAGCTACGATGGTTTAAGATTAAGTCATGGCAGGGCTTACAGAGGAGGGAGAGTATCCTTTACTAGATAACAAATACACTTGGAAGATGGCACACAAGACACACAAGCTCCCCTTTGAATTCTATGTAGAACCACGACATTTCAGACGGGAGGAAGGGTGTCTATGTCCAAAAGTTCTTTTCTTTTTCAGCTTTGTATGTGATCTAATAAAGACAATCTAGACAAGCAAGGTGTATGAGGGGAAACGGAGCTGCTCAACAGTTTGTAAAGCAATTGGAGATACATTTGTATGAATGGCACAGCAGAATAATGAGTGCTTAAGAATGACGTCTGACAAGAATGACAAGAAAAAAATCAATCATAGCATAAACACGCTTTTGTAAATTAAACAGCAATTACAAGAGATTTGGAGATTTTAAAAATCTCTTTAAAAGAAGGATTAAACTGGTGTGACTTATCCAATATGAGCAATATTGATGTCAAAGAAAACGTATAATGAAAGCCTAAAAGGAAGCGCCAACCTGACCCCGTGCTCTGTGTTCATACAACACACACGCTCCATCTGTGAGACAGACATTCCTCTCACTGCTGCAAGTCTCTACAAGAAAGGGTGCATGAAGAGCTGCCTATACAAGGCCCTTCCAGACACAGACACCTTCAGCTGGAGCGGAAGCTCACACGTGTGTAGAGCTCCTTGGAAATTTTGGTAAGTCTCAGCGATAAAAATCTCAATTGAAATTCAACCACGACTGAAACAAGTCAGGCTTTAATAAGCAACTCACTTTCTCTCTGCCATTTGCTGATATAAACAAAATTTTGCATTAAAATTTTGCACTGCTATGTCAGAGTTCTTAAAACACAAAGGCAAATACAAGGCAGAGATACTGTTACAGATGATGTTACTCTGTTTGTAAGCTTGAGTGTTTAGTGTCTTTAAAGAGATATTGCAGGAGGTTTAAAGGAGCCACTTGCGCTTTCTCTGGCACTGCTCTTACAAAAAAAATCCATAAGCCTATAATCAAAGCTGGACCTTGCAAGTCTCTAGACTGTTTCAACACAAGTAACAACTGCAAGGAAGTGTGTTATCACATCCCAGGGATGCAGAGCACACTGCAAGGACACAGAATACAAGGAACACAGAACACCTACTTGCAATATTCAGTTTCCCTGAGACATCAGACAGAGCATACATAAAGATATATCACCTGTGAAGAGGCAGTGATGCTGACTAAAACAAGAGACCTCTTCAAACTGACCGGTAGCAAATACTCCACAGTATACAAGAAAAAAAATAAAGGAAAAAAATAGTGGACTGCACCGTGGACCACAGGTCTGAGTCAACTGCATTAGACTCCTAGGACAGTTTCTACAAAGCAGACGGTCATTAAAGGGTTGACAGAGTGCACTCGTTTCTTCACTGTATTCTTTAGTCATCTTCTGAGGAAAACTAGGCAAAAAAGCAAAGAGATTTTAAGGGGAGCAGAGGGACATGACAACATCTGCTCCTCATTTTATCAGAGAGACAACTGATTCCTGTGTGTGTTCACTGCAGGAACCTTTTGTGGCCAGAGATGCCTCTTTCTTCTGATTTATTCATATATCTGTAAATCACCTGTGGAGAGCGAAGAACCGATTAGTATGGATTACTGGAACTACTCACTGCAGAAATGCCAAGCTACCTAATGATGACTTATAATATCAGTCCTGCTGTTGGAATAAATCTGCTGTTCACCAATTAATGATGTACAATTCCTATTAAACACATACTATAATTCACAAAATGTATTAATAAGCTTGCTCAAATATCAGACCACAGATGTGGCTCACAGGAGGGCTTTTAAGGTCTGATCTCTGACAAATGCTGAGCCTGCACAGGCCCATTAAAGTCACTGGGAAATGTATGTGTCCAGCATTGTCTCGAATCAAGCCCTTGCAGTGCTGTCCTGTATTTAGATAGCTATCAATCATCGCCCGTATTTGGCCACACTGACACTCGTAAGTCACGCCAGGTACCTTATCTTTTCTATCATTACACGCGTTATGCTTAGTCCATGCTCCTACCCTGCATTCTGCAAGACATATTTAAACTACTACTATCTTCTCTGAAATCAGCTCTCTACTCTGCTTCAGGTTCTTTCTCATATTACTAGCAAAAATACACTATGATTCCTCCAAGTCAATCCCTAAAAAATCCACCAATGAGCGAACTAAACTGTTCAGAACCTTCCTGTAGCAGCTTCAGCAATGCACCCGTGCAAAAATCACATCAATTTTTCACAACAGCAAAACACCTAATGTTAAGATTTTTCACTTCCTTATCTCATAACTAAAAACAGTTCCATAAAGCGCTAACGGGGCTTTTTGCTCATGCCCTTCATGCTTTGCCTTCTAATGTCCATCCCTCAAACAGTTCTGAAGACAACCATGATCTCACATCCCAGCAAAATCTTTCGTGGATAAACAGCTATTACCAAAACAGGTAGCATGCAGTAAGAATAACAACAATATCCATATTAACAATGCCTGGGTAGGAAAAGGTACCAGCTTAAAAGTTGCAAAGCAAGGCCAGAACTAAACTAGCCAATGCTAGAACTAACTTCGTCAAGCCCGCATCAGTGAGTGAGTTTGAAAGTTCTGGGCTAATTCCAAGGGAACAGAGCAGTTATCAAAAAGCACAAATCTAGAGCTATCATTTATGTATACAGTTAATGCAGACAAAGCAAACTAAATACAACCAATCTAAACTGAAAAGAGAAAAATTCATGTCTACCCTTAATACTCTTCTTAAACACTGCATGCAGCTGTTATTTTTGCCTGTGTAAAATTACTTACTACCTGTTAACGTCAGCTGTTAAAAAGAAACCTCTGCTTTTTGGGGGGTGATGGGCTTGAGGAGGATGCGGGAATCAGCTCACAGATTTGAGTCATTCGTTATTCACAAAATCATTAAAATCATTAAAAATCACTAAATCAATAAGCACGTGGCAGTGAAAGGAATTTCCCCCTTTTGCTGGTAGCTAACAAATCCACTGGCTTAAGCCAACTGTGAAACAATCTGAGAAGTCAAAGACGATGCTGAGAACCCTCTCAGGTGCAACGGAGCTCAGAAGAGGTCCCGTGAGAACCATCTTTTAAACAATAATTCCATATTTTCATTTTTTATTTGAGAGGTGGGAATTCTGAATGAAAGAAGCCCTTTGAACACTTTAACAATTTTGGAACTTTCTAAAATAAAATAAGTTAAACAGTTCTGTACTGAAATATGAAAAAAAAAAAAAATCTTCTGCTCTTTTTCCCTCTTTCTTCCCAAGTGACTTCCCTCCAAAACTGTCTGTCAAATGAAAGAAGAGTTTGGATTTCCCACAAGCAGCCTTTTTTTTTCTAAACTAAACTATTTCCTCAATAAAATCATCCAGAATCATCATGTTGAAAGCACATGGATTAAGCAGCAGATAGCCGAAGGGCCCCTTAGTGGGGTCAGACAGACAAAGCCAGACAAAGACAATGAGCAGCAAGGGTCCACGACACTTGGACTTCAACACTAACTTGAGTGGCTTCATCTTAAAACTACATCCGTATGTGCAGACTATAGAAAAACACCATAATGTGCTCTCTGGCTCCAGTACTAAATTAGCAAGCAGACAATCACACTCCGTGGTAATATCAGTGTCCAGATGGTCTTAGATGTAGAGAGCTTCTGAAAATACCTACAGAGCAATAAGGAAGCAAGTCTTACTCTGCACATCATTATATAACCATATTCATTTCCATACGACATGCCATCAATCACAATGCAACTTTTGAAAGAAGGAATAAATCCAAGAGATGTTTACAATGTCACTGCCTCACTCTTTCACAGCTGATAACTTTTAAGGATTATATTAAGCTTGCAATCAAAATGAAGGCTACAAGGGAAGGGAAAATGGCAAGCACAAGAGACCTAAGGATTTACAAGGAATAATATGTCAACTAACTTATTTTAAAAATATACATTTTTCTCTTCCTCATCCATGGGAATTCACCCTTTCTACAACACCATCAAAGCATTACAGAGCTTCAAGGGTAACAGATAAGCCAAAGGAAGGGGAGGAATAATGGACAATAAGGCTTCAGTAACGTCAGTAGAAACAGCAGGAATTTCATCCAGCAAAACATATCCTCAAACTATTAAGATAAGAGAGTGTCATGATATGCAGAGGGTTGTCTTTGTTACTAAGAGCAACAAAAATACTAATGTACTGAAATATGAAACTATCCATAGCACACCTTTAACTATCCACTGTTAGCAAAGTCAAGGATGAATTAAAACCCGTTTGTTTGCTCTGTCGTTCAACAAGTGTCTTCCTTTCCGTTACGAATATTTGATCCGCTCTTTCAGAAAGCCCTCACCTCAGAGGGCAGGTAGGCAGCAGGTGCCTAAAAGCCCCTCTAGGTGCTGGTGAGGACAGCGACGCCAGCGCGCCGCACAGCAGAGCCACGCAGCAGCCAGCGAGGCGGCACCTCCGCTCCTCTCGTTGCTTCTTACATTCGAGCGAGGCTTGTTCAGAACAGGGGAACATTTGTCTGCTGTACAAACGCTTTCCTGCAGCCAAGCTTCCTGCTGGTGGCACAAGCGAGGCACTGACCTGTAGGTAAAGGGGAAGGCTTTCTTGGATGGCAGACAGCAGAGCCCCAGGCAGCTCCTTGTCCTGCTGCAGCACGGAGTGGGGCAGCAGCAGGCAGTCTATGATGCGGAAGAGGAGCTGCTGCGCCCTCGACGTGGCCAGGATTGGTGCCCAGAACTTCACAAGACACCCTGTTGGAAAAGAATCAAGAAATTCCAAGGTCATTAACAGAAAAAGGCCTAAACAGGCAATCTATTAGTTAGATAAGGTAAGAGTAATGATATCGACTAAAATGCTTGTTCCCATGTGCTCTTTTACATGGTACTTGCCTAGAAAAATCCAGTAAAGAAGATTTGAAGTCCATTTACAGTTCAGCAAAATGAAAGCACTAGCTGTTTTAATACATTAAATGGTTTTAGGCAAGCAAGGTTGCTTTAGGAAAAGTACAGTAAAACCATTAAGAAAGAACATTTTCTCACACCTCTGCAGGAAAATTAACTAACAGAAACATCAAACTATTGCATAAGGCACAGATGCACTTAAAAAACGTCTATCTTTCTGTGTGCATTGATTGCACCTTGCAGAAAGACATTGCCTCTGCCTTCCCGTCATGTTTGTCTAACAATAGCGTGGTCACATCAGCAACTACTCGTACAGATTTGCAATGTTAGAAAGACCTTATATTTCTTTGAAACTCTATCTACAGTTTCTAAGTTAGCAAGTTAAAAAGAATGACATGCAGTCAACACCACAGAAATAGCATCCTCTCTCCAGATCTTTGTGGGCTCTCAGTCCACAAATCTAGAGTCACAGAGAACTTACATTTTTCCAGCACAGTAATGTCTTGTTTGTGCAACTTCAGCCAGTTTTAAAATCTTATTTTTAAGTTGCAAAAACTGTAAAATGTATTCATGAATACCCTGACTTTCAGAAACATCCTTGTTACAAAGTGAGATGCATGTTTTCTCGAGAAAATAACTGCATACTCAGGAGTTTAAATACTCCAAACAGAGATGAAAAAGTATAGGATGTCCATAAAAGAGATTCCTATGTAGTAGTTTTCACAAACATGCTTGAGTTTATATTTAATGAGAAGCAAGGAAAAGTTTGCTGGGTAGAAAATACAGGAATACCTCAGGAATACCTGTTTAAGACTTAGTAAAAATGAAAGATCAAAACCAGCGTGTTACAAGATATTATTAATCTATAAAAGTCATCCCATTACCATCTCTAAAAGCAACGAAAAACAAGATTAATCTTGTGGAGCGAAAGAAAACACAATGATCAATCACACAGGAAGAAAATGAACATTTAACTATACTTTTAATAATGTTGGCTAAGCTCCTTGCTTTGAAAGAAACATGTTCATTCAGAACTGCTCCTCCCGCTACTGCTGCTGTGACGTGTGGGACAGCAGAAGACACCATCTGATGTATTTCCACAGATGGAAAGTTTTTAAGTATCTTAAGTATCTTAGTTTGCCCCTATAATTTTACTACATTACATATAAATGTGCTACATTAAGGAAGTGATTGAAATAGCCTCGAATATTTTTGAAAAGTCTTTCTTTCTATCCCCTTAAATAAAAAGAAAGGGCAATTTCTTGTACACAAAAGCATGACTGAAGATTAATCATTACCTACTGCAAAGAAAAGAAAGAAAAATACCAATCTAAAATTACTTTGCAAAGTTCCAGTATCTGCATACATGAAAACATTTCATTTGACATTTATCTTGTACAGCAAAATATACAGATCTTGCAGTAGGAAAGTCAAGCGCTTTATAAATTCAAATTCCAGTACATTTGAGGCACCTTCTGTGCTGTGATCATGCTGTTCACTGTACTCCTCATCATCATGATGCGCACTGTGTTTACATGCAAATCATTACCTCTGTCTTTAAGATAGGTAAGGTTTACCCTATTATTTAAAGATAAGTGGGTCAGACTCATTCATAACAAACACCATGATTATTTTTGCATCCCATTACGGGTTTTACACTGCAATGGAAGGATACTGGAATCTGAGCTTTAATAAAGCACAGAGAGCAAGCACACAGAGCACTTCTAGAAGGAAGCACACTGCGTCTCTGATTTCCACAAACAGGCCTGTCCACTATTTTAACTCCATTAAACATAACAGAGTACAAAACTGCTTCACCAAGTTGTTGTTTCTACTTTTCTTTACATGACTGCTTTGTCTTGCTGAGTTGGCTTTTTTTAACCATTTACACAGGACAATACATAAAACAAAAGTACCAAAAGTCACACATATTCCTAAATGTTGTGCGATAATTACCTATAATCCAGTAGGTAAGCTGCAAGCCTTCCGGAGGTCCTTTTACCTTCAGATAAGGTTTTACATACTTTAGTACATCACCTAAGTATTCCAGAGCCTTTGCTACCATGGCAGATTTTTCAGGGAGTGTCTGAAGGCCACTGTAAGTTTTTCCAACAGCCTGAGAAAACAGACAGAAACACCAGAAAACAGAAAACACCAGGTTAAACTTATTCACCTCTCATGAGACTCGGGTGAGTAATTTCTTCTTGAAAACAAACCCAAAATATTATATACAATCTCCTTTCTCTTAAATTATCCTATGAGCTAACACAAAGGTACAGTACCTTAATAAACTGGACAAGAGCATTTTTAGGGTCTTGCTTGAAAAATGACTCTTCAACATGAGCCTTTGAGAGGATGTTTTCTACTTCTTTCAGTTTAAAAACCAGTCTTGTCATTTCAGTGAGCTGCTCCATGTAGACTTTCCCTGATTGTTACAAGAGAACACAACAGTAAATGTAGTATACAGTTATGCTTATCTACTTTTTTCTATTTACTTTCCTTCCCACAAAAGTAAAAAGTAAAATCAGGTTTTAAAATGTCCAAATTGCAAGTACTCGGCAATTGACAGCAGCTTCCTAGTGAAAGAAAGTGTGAATCCAATGTAGGATTACAAGAATGAACAATATTACGGATGGATAATCAAATCTTTCATTTTACTGAAGGTTTTCTTAGAAATCTACAAAAAGCGCATGAAAAGGAGTTGCTAGAAGACGTGTTCTACTAGATAATTAGTACTGCAGTGTTTTGTAGAAAAAAGTAAAGTAGTACTGCTCACTAAATAATGAAAAAACAGCTAAGGAAAGCAAAATATCCAATATAAATAAGAAAGAAGTGTTTACAATTGGATTTTTTTTTCTTTTAGGGCATTCACAGCATGATTTCTAACTATTTACTTCATATTTTCACTTTTTTTTTCAGAGCAGTTTCTCCATGGGGGAAAAATAGCTTGTCTCCTTGGGAGCAAGTTTTTGTTCTTTGCTTCCAAGGAAACAAGCTCTTTTATCTTTGTTTGTGATAAATTTGTCATATGCAGAGCAGGCAACCATCAATAAATAGCACAAGCAGCGTAAAGAAACACATTTTGTAATTAGGTAAAAGTAAAGGAATACAAACAAAAATACATTTTGTAATTAGCTGAAAATGTTTGCCAGTTTTGCAATATAGAGTCGTTGCTGCAAACATTAGGGAAATGTGAACACTTACCAACTGTTCGCTCAGCATCTGTCTTGGCCAGCGCACCCGCCGGCTGATCTATGAACATTTGCAAAACGCATCGAAACCAAGAACGAACTGTCAGGGCTTCATAGGAGGTATAGCCCATACTGGAAAATGCTTCAGACAGCTCACTGCATAGGTAGAAGACAAATAAAAGGTAAAGAGACCTAATAAAAACATGTGAAAAGGTGGCAAAAGGTCTCATTTGGCTTTAGATATAAAGACACTACTACAAAGCAGATAACGATAAAATATTAAATTGCATACTTTTTGCATGCTCTGTAGATTTTGCTCACAGTATACTGGTGGGAGAATACAGAGAATTTAAAGCACAGTAATTTAAAGTATATTTACAAATATATGCCTTTTTTAGATAAAACAAAAGAGAAAAGAATTCACACAATGTAAAATTCCTCATTCTAACAACAACAACAACAAAAAATCGTCTGAGAGTATTATCTAAATGGATGATATGCAACATTGGGACTAAGTTACTTGAATCAACCTGCAACTTTATATTGTCACTACTTAAACTACCCCAGCCTTTAGCCTGAAGTTAGCTCAGGAACTCCCGTGCTCCTCTCAAGTCCACTTAGATGGAGAAGGTCTGCATTAGCAAATGAAGATGTGTCTGATCAGAAAAAAAGCCATATTAAAAAGAAAATCATAAAAAGGCAACCCAGAGATGACACAGGAGACTGCTGTGCTTGCTGTACACTTGCAAACTCCTGGCTAAAGGCCAACAGGTCCGTTTTGCAATTCCTACCCAGTAAGCTCTGTACGTGCTTCTGATCAGTGAAATTTCTGGAAAATAGTTATGCCTTCTTATTTGAGAGATTTCTTCCCTGGTCAGTCCGATGTGCTTTGACTTTAATGATAAATGCTTGTACTCTTTTCTTGATATATGTACATATAAATCTACTTATTTTCTACTGAATTTTTTACCCATGCTTGCAAGACAGAGTCAACACCAGTCCAGGTGATCAAACCGGATTCTACTTCTCAGTGAACAACATTAATAAACATTTTTTTTCCTCACTTCTTTTTTAGTTAGCTAAAACAACTGACACTTGTACATTTTGTCAAACATCCCTGCTGAAGAGCTACTGACAAAATAAACGAGACAAAATGCAACCAAAGAGAATGCAAAAATGAAAATTAAATTCCAGTAATAAAACACACAAAAGGAATGCCTGTGGGTTTAAGGCTTCTTGCAGTGACATATAAGCCAGCTTTTCCCCCCGGCTGGTGCAGGCAGCCAGGCTACGGGGTAGGGTGGGACGGGAGGTCACTCGCAGCCCTTCGGGAAGCGAGGGCCGGGCACTGCTGGCTGTGAGCGCGGTGAGCGCAGCACCCACGCCAGGGAGCTCCGGCACCAGCACATGCTCAGCGCTGGGCTGAACGGCTGCAGGAGCATCACGCACTGCACAGCACGGATCTCGACGGGAACTACTAGGCAGCTGCAGAAGAGACACCTTTGCTNTGGGTTTAAGGCTTCTTGCAGTGACATATAAGCCAGCTTTTCCCCCCGGCTGGTGCAGGCAGCCAGGCTACGGGGTAGGGTGGGACGGGAGGTCACTCTCAGCCCTTTGGGAAGCGAGGGCCGGGCACTGCTGGCTGTGAGCGCGGTGAGCGCAGCACCCACGCCAGGGAGCTCCGGCACCAGCGCTGGGCTGAACGGCTGCAGTAGCATCACGCACTGCACAGCACAGATCTCGACGGGAACTGCTAGGCAGCTGCAGAAGAGAGACCTTTGCTCGTGTCTATGTTCCCAAGGGCACAGCTTGTCCTTCAGAACCTTTATTACTGATCCTGAAGTAGCTGATATGCACAACACGGCCTCAATCTTAAGGAGACCAGGCTGAGCTTGCAGGGTGTATAACAGCACCAGCAACAAAATCAGCTTTTTCACTTTTTACCTGAGAATGTCTGATGTGAAAATTACTACAGCACAGTAACCATGAAGTCTTAAGATCCCAGCACTTAGACGCTCAGCTAACTTTTGCTCTTACAACTGCCTAAGGTAAATAAGAACATGAATCATATTACCCAAACTTTGTCATCTTTTTAGTATACAATAAAACGTTTATAATACAATATATGTATCTGTATAATTCTACCCAAGTCTTATCTTAAGTACTAACAGATTCCTTTCACAAGGGAATGTGAGTACCTTAGCATCTCTTGAGGAGGAAGTGAAGTTACCTTTGCCTTGACTCAGATACAGACATTTTTACCTTGGGGGGAATATATGCAACTGATGGGGGAAATAACGCAGGTAACGATAATGCCAGTATGTTAGAGGTAAAAACATCTGCCTCGGGTGAGTGCTTTACATCCCATGCTCCCTAAACCCGGAAAAGTCATCCAAGAGGAGAGGGAGAGAAAGACAAAGGAGAGAACATACACACACTTAATGAGTAAAAGACAAATATCCACCACCGCTGAACCCTGGAGTCATGTTTTCTCCATCTTCTGTGGCAGCAGGGCTTTACAGGGAGCTCAGTCTGAGCCACCTGTGCCTGCACTTACAAATTTAATGGGGCTCCCAATACTTGAGAAGAGGAATCCTTAGGCTGTGGTTTCAAACACAGTAAATGTATTTTGCCCCGGTCGGGATGGCAATACATTTGCAGATGCACACATAATAATATATAAGGCACATAATCAATGTTACTAATGAAAACTTAAGTAAGTATTTGCAAGCACTTCAGTGCTTACCAGAGAAATTGGTAATTAGTCTAAAGCACCTAAATTATATCAGAATTTCAGTTGAGACATCAAAGTGTTTACCTTGACCTTACTTGAAGAGCAAAGCTCGCAAATTACAAATTGTTATTTAGGTGCTTAACTCCCATTTCATTCAGCGTGAGCTGGGTATCCAAAACTTTGCACAAATTTAACCTTATCCTACACGAGGCCTGAATGTCCACCTCCCGAGCTCCAAATCACCACCCTAACAGCTCAGTTCAACCCCTTCCCCATGTCCCCCCAAGCAGCGCATCCAGACTCATCTTTGCCACTCACAATTGTATAGCCTTCATTGTAGATTGATTTAGAGCGATTTAGCACAGTATGTACCCTCAAAAACGTGAAATACATTTCACTTTCAAATACTGTCCAAAACATAAACATTCTCCCTCTTTCTTATCTCCTCTGCCACCAAAGCCTGACTCAAAGCCCATCTTAACTAAATAATGCCTACTTAAGGCAATAAAAGTTCTTTATTAAAAACAAACAAGCAAACAAACATTGGTATGTAAAAGTACACAATACCTGTTTAATCCCAGTATTCAGTTTAAAGCAGCAGTCTAGCAGGTTTCAGAAACCCTAGATGCATGAACATCAGGAACACTAGTAGGCATTCAGAAATTGGCCTCAGATTGCCAAGAAGAAAATTGCAGTACATGCACTACCTGTGATCATTTTCTTTTACGGTCTGGATACTACCCAACACATCCTCCTGCAAAGGTTCTTTGTTTTGCCTAAGTCAAGATATTTAAATATTGAATACTTATCATATGTTTTCTTCAGATTTCTACAATAATATTTATCTTGACTTTTAAAATAAGGATATAAGTTTTGAATCTCCTAAATGTAAATGGTATGAGGAGACTAAGACCAGAATATTTAATTTTACCAAGTTACAATATCTAACTTATTTTTAAAGCACAGCTAGGGCAGGAGGCTTTTGCTTTCTCAATCTAACAACATTTCCAAAGTGTAACAGTAATAGAAAGCGACAGATGGTTACAAATAGGCAAATTAAAATTAGGTTATGGGTCCAGGCATTTCCCTTTGGTGTAGCACAGGTCTTCAGAAGAAGCACTGCTCTGGAGACATTAAGTCCCCATCTTGCAAAATCTATTAATAACAACACTGTTTATTTGGAAAAAAAAAAAGTGGTTTGCTATATAAAATACATGTAAATTTTGCAAACTACTTAGCTATCTTCCTGACAAATTTTTAATATCCTCAACTATGTATATGTAAAAAAGAAACAAGCACACAGACCAACAAACACAAAGAACACTGACTCCTCGTGTGAACTGTATAGAAGACACATTCATTTCAGCCATAACCCTGAAACTTTAGAGATGCAAAGAACCTGAACCACTTTAATCAAACACTTGATGTTTGTAGCAACACTTTCTGTAGGTGTGACCATGAAATGAGTGGGATCTGGAAGAATTTAAAACAGAAAATAGAAGCAATTTTTCACCTGTTTTGTATTAGGTGGCTCAGGTATCTTGACACCAGCTGTGGCCACACCATGTCATCCCACCCGAACAACTGCATCATTGACAGCACAGGCTGCGGCTGCAGCTCTGGCAGAGCTTTGCTAGGCATGTCCAAAGCCAAGAGAGTAAAACCTGGTTTTAAATAGAGAAAAAACATGGCAGAATGTTAATGGTACCTCAGTATATTCCTGTTCCACTAGAAAGCATTGAAATTTCTTGATTACGGTTAATAAGGTGCTGCCCTAGAAGCACCAGAAATCTCTGTGAAAACTGGGCAGCTTTTCCAAAGGATATTGTCAGTGCACATGACAAGAAGTAGTCTTGCCCCAGGGAGTCTATAAGCCAAGGTGATGCACTAAATGCAAAGGAGGAGAGACTGATTCAGATTTGCCCAGTTTTTAATAAATGGTTCAAATTTGCACAATTTTAAAGGTTTTCAAGACACCATAGGTTATAAATGCCAAAGGCACAGCTTCACCACGTCATAAAATTTCTTTTTTTTTTTTTTGTCTGCTTGTACTCCTTTTCTTGCCTCTACCCATAACTTCCTTTACATGCGTAACAGCTTTACAGGGCTTTATTTATCTCAGCTATTTTTGCATAATTCACTCAGTGAAGAAATGTATTAGGAAATGTATGGGGCCAGTAAGAGTTGGTACCTTTCAAGTTTTATCAAAACAGGCTCATGTTGCAGAGGTTATTGTGTAAATACAGTACTAAGGTGAAAACACGCAGTAGTACAGTAAATTTTCAGTGAAAATAATGTGGAGAAGAATACAGTGATAACTACTAATGCTATGCTAAATATCTAACTTGGTTTTCATTCTGTTCGCTGCCATGCTGACCCTCTGGCGAGGGACGGAGTAGTATTCTTAGCAACACATAAATATGCAATACTGTACTTTGAGATGGTGGAAGGGATGACAAATTAAAAAGAAATCACAAAATAGGTTTATGAGCACAAGCCTAAAGATTCAGCAAAATGCGACAGTCATAAAATCAACTTCTTAAAAAGTTGTCTTGAGAGAAGAATATTTTACAAAACTAAAAATTATACTGAATCACAGGCATAACAAAACAGTTCAATGCAAAATGGTAATAAACTTCTACAAACAGATACAAATTCTGGATATAGCGAAGTAAGTGATTCTTATTTACTTTGTATTACATTTGTAATGTGGATTATAATCTGTGAACTGGAGAGAAAAACAAACCAGGTGCGCGTCTCACCCAAGCAGTTAGCACAGAGCTCACTTTGTCTTTACCCGTAGGTAAGTACTGCGCGGTGAGAGGCCGTAGCCCAGGCTGCAGCAGCCCTGCACGAGTGCGGCCGGGCGGCGGGGGCTGCTCACCTGCGGCGGCGTCGGCGAGCTGCGGGGTCGGGGGCGTCTGCGCCATCCGCTGGCTCTTCAGGTGGGGGAAGCAGTTTCTCCAGAGCGCGGCGGCGACAGCCAGGTGGTGCTCGCCGGCCGCCGCCGGGGGCTGCTGCGCGCCGCGGCTGCGCGCGCTCCTGGGGAGGAATGCACAGGAAAACACCGCCTTTACAGCTGGGAAACGAGGAGCGTGCAGCTCGCAAAAACGCATTTGTGGCAAATTTAGAGTCTGAGAACTGGGGGATCGCTTTGTGTAATTAAAACCTTTCTGCAATGACATTATGCATACCGGTTATTTGATGGATGAATGATGGCATATTAAGCATCATAAAGTTAATGTTAATTACTAATGTCAACCATTAATTACATGCTTTTTAATATGTCAGATCAAAATGAGGAATAGGCAGTTTAAGAGGAACGTTTGCCTTTTGCAACCGCTAGCATGACAAGCGCGTTTGCTTACAATCCACGGCCAGATGCTCTTCGAAATTTGTGTCACGATGGCTTTTAGGATAGGGCGGTGTGCAGTAAATAACGGCACGTGATTTTGCTCAGTTGCACGGCTTCCTTTTGAAACCTGCTCCTAGTTTGTCAAACCTCTTGGGATACAAGTTTTGGCTGCAGAAGCGACTCGTGCTGTTGCGTGGCGCCGCACACTGTCGGGCTCGCTGGCGATGCCCCCAGCTTTGCGAGCACAGTGAGGGCAGAAGCCACTACGGCGCGCGAGTCCCCTTGCTTCCTGCAACAATGTGGCACGGATTCAATAGCGCACTCAATTTTCTTTGATTCTCCTAGTACCATTCCTGCTACTTAATCTAATTTGGAAGTTGTGACTTTCTAGAGGTTTAATAGAGATATGTCTGCAGGGAATCAATGTTCTCAGAGAAACGGGGGGCGGGGGGCAGCGTTAATAAACGTGCCTGGCGGAGCAGCATAGGAGGCATTCCTGCACCGCACTGATCAGCTAAATAACACGCTTATTAAAAACAATCTGTAGGAACGCGCTATCATTCCTGTTCCTATTTATCTTCTGGTCAACTCGATTGAGATTGTGCATTAAAGCACAGGCAGCATTATTACATTTGCTTTATTAAATTCTATAAGCAGCACTGTAAAGTCAGAGTCAAGATATTTATAAGATAATGGCAAACAGCGACGGCGTTGAGACTTGCCTTAGCGCTAACACTGGTAACCTACAACATTTTTTCCTAATTGCCATTGTCACAATAGCAAGCACTTCACAGAACCGTCTCTTCCCCTATATCTTTATTCTGTGCTCATCCTAATTTGAAATAAAACAAAACAAAAACACAAAAAAAAACAGCAAACAAACAAAACACTCCAGCCCCTAGTTCCCTTCTGGGAATGTGGGGGAATTATAAAAGAATTACACAACTCACAGCACTCATTAGGACATCTGAAATGGAATAATTTTAAATAAAGAGTAGGCTGGCTGCAAGGCCTCCACTTACCAGGGTGAATATTAGAAGCGCATCTCATTATATGAAATTAGTATCCCAAAATTCTGCCTAACACATAATTTAAAACATAAAACACCCTGGCTGTCAAAGGTAACGATACCTCATGCCTGCCTGCAGGCACCCATTACTTTCAATAGGACAGACACGGAGAATTGAGTATCAGCTGCTTCTTGAATGGCTACATTTAAGAGACATGGAAGACCATGCAATATTAGGAGGAATCAAGTATTTCCTTGAGAGACAGCTCTAGCCCAAACATGGCAACAGAAGCCAGGGTCAGGTAACCCACGTGCTACTCTAACACCTCTCCCCTGTGTGGGAGTCCTCCTCGGCCTCAGTCCCTCGGCCTCAGTTTCCCAGCCCCAGTATTTGGACATTAATGCAGCCTCCCCACCCTTTCAGGATGCTGTGAAAACTATCTGCAATCACAAACTGAGCATTATATTCAGCATCTCACTTGGTACTCCCATTTACAAGGTATATTTTCCAAGACATGTACAAAAAAAAAAGGGAAAAATACACAAGGTCAAGAGGACAAATCATTAAAAGCTAAAAGGAAAACTAAAGAAGCAAGATAAAATTACATTTTTCCCATTCCAAAACAAAGTTTAACCATAAAATCATACAGGACTTTTGCACTTTATTTTGTTAAAAAGGAAAACATTTATTAACATAATGCCTCACAGTGCAGAGAATAAAACTCCCAGGACCAAATTCTGCCCTACATACACCCAGACTAAACTGCAACATTGCACAAAGACCTTTTTCTCCTCTAAACTGCCTCCCCAAAGAAGGATGGCTTGCATCTCCTTTAGCCATCTATGCAAAATAGAAGGGTGCACAGACTACCAAAGCAAGGTAATATATCTCTGTGTCACTGGAAGGGCAACATGTACAAATCAGTATTTATGTTTATTCATAGTAACCCACACAAATGCTTGCAATGAGGTAAATGCTTAGAATCAATGGGGCATCAATATTTGCTGCAGCTTATGTAGTCAGCCACTCTTACCCATAAATAAGGGTTCTTAATTCCATAAAAATGTTGATAATTTTTTATCCAGATTTCTAATCTGGACCTAATCTAAAATTTCTACATTTTTATCCAGATTCCTAATGTTAGACAAGCATATCAAACATTGCACCATTTCTGAATATACATATATATACACACACATATATATATATGTATATATATATATATATATGATTTTCCATTGTCTTAAGATTTATGGAACCACCAGTTGCTTCATTACAATGGTAATAACTTGGTGTGTTTTTTACTTGATTTAAATCCTGGATTTTCTATTTCTGTAAAAAAAGGTGTTTTTCATTTTGCTATCAGATCAAATAAGCCCTGGGTTTATAGAAGAAGGGACTGTTTGTGCGCCCTGCAGGAGGATTGTGCTGGATGTATAAACAGAGCAGCAGTATGCAGGCTTACTTGCCATGTGCTACACCTGGCTAAGGAACAGAAACTATTGCTTTGGATGCAGCTCCTGCAATGCTAAACTCTGCCTTTGCTAGCGCAAGCCTGGATTGCCAAAACAAAGCGAAACTTCAGGTCAAACAGAAGGGTAAAACACATGAGAGGCAGGAGCCTGCCCATGCAATGGGAACTGGAATTCCCCCTGGTCCATAACCTGCACTGGCTGCGCACAGGCTCCTACAAACACATTGTAATTTAATTTGCTCTCCAGTGTGCTGCAATGCGACAGGGTGCTCATCTCCTCCTCCCACCAAGGCCATGGGGACACAGCAGAGACAGGGGCCACCACCCCCAGCGGCTTGCAGACCATAAGCACTGACGCTGCTTTCTTCATGGGTGCTGCAAGGTGAAGCCATAGAGCCCACACGCGCAGCAGAGCCAAGATTAAACTCAGGGAAGTCTTCTTACAATCTCTGAATGACCTTTGGGTGTTGAAGCAAACAGACAAAAAAAATCAGCAGCAGAACCAACACCCTTGGTAAAACGTGGAAGATCAGGTAGAGACATATGAGCTACTTCTACAATGATAAATGGCTTTGATGCTTAGAATTTTAAATAATAACATCAGCTCTTCCAAGAAAAAGTCAGAAGCAAAATGAAACAAAGCTTCACCACAGTAGGATTCAAAAGTGGGCAAAATAGGAGCTTTGCACCCTCAGCAGCATCCATGGAGCTGAATAACACAGCCCCGATGCTGCCCTTGTGAGTCCTCTCCCTCAAATCCAAAACCACATTCACATAGTGAAAAGCATGTTTGTTCCTGCTGAAGACACTGGCAACAAGCTATACAATAAAGACGGCATGAAAATGAAATCCAAACCAAAACACCAATGTTAACAGTGCTCCATTCCCTAAGGAAAGGTGTTTTTGCTTCTCTTCCCTTCTCACTTGCCAATACAAACAGACTATATAGCACTATTCTATGGCAAAATATTGGGTTTTACTGTAGAAATCAATGCAGCCACACTTGCTGTGATTGTATAAATCATATTGCAGTGATATACTCATCTTTTTTGCTATTACTACAGGAATAAAACTCTGAGATCTCCACTAGAAAAAGACAGCAGTTCATTCAGTTTCAAACACCAACAATATTTACTAAGCAGTATCTCAGAATTTAGTTCAAAATTATTCACTCAACTTTACTTTCTTCAAAGTCATAAAACATCAATACTTGGTGCTTCTTACAATGAATAGACTTGTAAGCAAGTTGTCCAAGAAGTCATCAAAGGCCCCAGTAATTAGTTCTACCCAAAATTAAGTCGGAAGAGATTTTCTCTGTATGCCTTCGAAAATAATTCAGTTTAGGCATTCATCTACCTGACTATTATGTCATTAGTTACATGGCAGTTATCCCTGGAGACCTTAGAGCCTAACCTAGACAAGGGCCCGACCAGCGTGACCCAGGGCAGGTGCCTCTGAGCAGGAATTTGGACCGGGGACCTCCATGGGTCCCTTTGACTAATACTGACCTGTCATGCAGCTCAATACTGCCTGCTTTACAAACAGACTGGCTGTTAAAACACCCAGCTCCTAGACTGGGATTCTCACACTAAAATGAATACTCAGTATTTCCTTCTAGTACATCGGAGAAATAGGGACCAGGCAAAGAAATTTGTAAGACCAGCAATTGAGCAGCACAATTCCAAAATTAGCCCCACATAAAACAGAATCACAGTATGGTTGGGGTTAGAAGGGACCTCTAGAGATCATAAATCATAGAATCACAGAATCGTTAAGGTTGGAAGAGACCTCTAGAGATCCTCTAGCCCAACCCTCCTGTTTAGGCAGGGACACCTAGAGCATGTGGTTCAGGGTTGCATCCAGGCCACGATGAAAAACACCTATGAAAAATATCTTTACTGTCAACTTCAGTATCTATTTCCAAGTCTGAAATAGCAACTTTGTGTTTCTAGCTCTTACACGTTCTCCTTCTGGACTCATGCACTCTTGACATTTAGCTGGTTCTCCAAGGAAAGAGCGAAGCACCCCAGCCAATCCATGTTGGAGCCTGCTAAGAAGCTGCAGATGTCGGACTGAAGATAAAATCTTCTTTATCCCTTTATATAACACCCAATATATTGGGACTGGTGTGAGTGCAGTAGCGAGGCAGTGGAATGATCCCACACCAAATCAAGATCTTTCAATTTAAGTTGCTTCTGTATCTGTAATGCACAAACAAAGCGGTTGTGAATTTTCTTAATATTTGAGTAACCGCCTTTTCACTGTCTGATAACTCAAAAACAAAGACCACAGAATTTTAGTGCAACCTTTGGGGAAATAAAAAACAGATTTCAGAAGGATAAGCAACATGAGAAACTGAAGGCCAAAAATAATTTTCCCCATCTTTTAACAGGAACATTTGAAAAAAATGGGTTTATAATGAAAGTGTCAGTGTTGTCTGAGCCATAACGATAGCATCACCATCACAGTGCTGTACTGCAGACTGTACAAACAGAACTGGAAAAATAATGATAAAATACTATCAAACATTAACATGCCTCCATCAGCCCAGTATTCATTACAGCATGTTTCAGTGTTTTTCCTTCATTTTAATCTGCTTCAATAATCCAAAATAAACTGCATGTTTAAATGTTTATTGAGAAAAGGATGTCTGAATTATATGCCTGGTTATGTATGTGTACATGTAACTGCTTTGGGTGAAGAAATAAAGCAGGAAGGTGAGGGAACAAGGATGCTGTAGCATGCAGGACATATTACAGCAATTTTAACATGCAATTTCAATTAAATATTTCCTTAACTCACCCATTTGCCCTCAAGGTTTTCCTAGCTCAAACAACACAGCACATAGTCACATCAGTCATCACAGCATTACCCCAGGCCTCCAGCAGGCATCAGAGCATGCAGCACTGGCAAAGTGACATGGCTTGCAAGTTAGGTGAGATGCAGAGAGAGGAGAGGAGGAGTAAAAGGATGTAATGAGTAAAAAACATGGCACAAAGAGATCTTAGATTCTCAAATTGTAATTTGCAGACCATTCAACAAGCAGTCGCATCAACCTCTTCTGACCAGGACATTCCTTCAGTGACGATAATTCATCTACATATCCAGAAATGCCTTGAGCTGAGCATCCATTTCCAATTTCTAGCTACCAGGGCCAAGAAATCTGACCCTTGCTAGCCCATACCAATGAAAGCAGGCTATGTAGAGTGCAGAAGTAGCTACCATCATTTTAAAATCTGAAATGTATATTT
>VWPW01003909.1:0-19488 GCA_013389825.1 Crypturellus undulatus | reverse complement strand
GGGAGTTACAAAAAGGCGGGGAGTCTAGTTCTACAGAGCAAATAATTTACAGGGAAGAGCAGAGACGATTAGTTTTACATCTTTTTTTTTTTCCTCTCGGTGTTTCGTAATCCACTCATTATACTTTTTCTCTTTTCTTGAAATTTTAAGAATCAAATAATTTCAGTGAATAAACTTCCCTGTTAACTGTTTTACAGATATTTGATCTTAAAGGCACTTAAGATACTTTAAATAACTTACTTAAGTATATCCCTGTGTTGTACAATATCACACCATGTTTCTGAATGGACTTGCTTTGGCTTTGGAATCAGGTCTCTATGGCAAGTAGTTGGAGCTCGTATTCTGAAAGTGCAATTCCCAATGGCTTATCTCTGATAATTATTGCCTGAAATCTCCTGTGACAGTAAATATGCTCAGCAAAAATTCACTTCCTAAAATATATATATATATGGAAAGCAAACAAAAAAGGGATGCAAACAGGGCTGGAGCAAATTCTGCAAGAAATGTCCAAATATTTGCCAGTGCTTTGGCCCAGTGCAGAAGAGCCGGGATGAGTCCCTTGTCTAGTGGTACATTGGAAACTGTGTTAAAATCCACATTTGTGTCAATGTGTGCCAAAATGGACATGTCTGATCCCTCCATGACCTGACCTACCACATCACTGCTCCTTACATTTTATTGAAGGAAGCACCCGTGAGTTCCTGTGCTCTGTAAGCCTCTGGAGTCCCCGAAACACTCAGTCTCCTTTTTTTCCCTCTGGCTATGTGTTCAACATGCTGTCAAAAAAGCCTCAGGGAAACCCTGGTGGACTGCCTTGAAAAAATACAACTTCTCAAGGTTGACCAGTCAACAAAAGGCAGTAACAGAAACATCATCATCAAAGTCACGAGTCGAGCACCAGAGAGCTTGACATTCCTAAATAATCATGTATTGTTTCTCATTTTGGTGCTTTTGGGATATGTTTTCTGGTTTTCCATTTGAGTCAGTAGAGCATAAAGATTGCACGTGCTGTAGAGTCCCTAATTCCCTTGGTTGGATCTGTTTTTATATGGCACTTTGTCACAGCTTCATCTCCATGATTCCTCATCTTCATTGTTCTGATTGAACATTATTCATTTCTTATGATTGCTGCTTCTTACCAGCCTGCTGTAACGTGGCTCTGGCCATGTAGCCAGTGGTGGTGACAGTCCTGCAACGAGATGGGAGGTCAGAGCCACCTAGTTCCCATCACCAACTGGAGGCATAAATCATCACAGATGATCTTTCCAGTTCGTCTCTTCTTGAGAGTTTAATAAAATAGTCCATAAGTGGAGAAGTACACACATTACTTAAATCCTGACTCAAAGCTCGAGAAGCCTGAAATGGGCTGACCCTCAGGATGCCTAATCCACCCAAGTCTCCCAAAAATCATCGTGTGGGATTTACAGCAAGCATCAGTGTGCATAAAGTCACATTACGATGGTGGGAGTAGCCCTGACTTTGCAAGTTCCTTTTGCAGCTGGAAAGAGCAAAGCCACCAGGTAGAATTTCAGTTATGTTCACTGAACTTCACCTGAATAAATGTTTGTTATACCGTATTCTTTCCAGACTGCCTGTGTTTTAGATGATAGATTTATGTAACTATTTTACAACTAATACAGATGGAAATCTAAGGAATTATATACTTTTTATTGTTTGTGAAATCATTATGCAAATCTATTGCCGGAGCACCATGGAAAGAACTTGACACTCCTAAAGCAGCCTTTATAGATGTTGTATCATATTTTAATTTGTAGTATGGACTATAAGTTGTGTGAGCTGCGATGCTCATACAGTGTACCTGACACAGCGTACATGGGGCTGCCCTTGAACCAACAACAGGGACAAAGAAGTTCTTTTTAATAAAGTAATGAACTTGATGAGATGTCTCCTTCAAGTGCTTTATTATGATTGTGTTAAGCTGTCTAAGGACACTTGTCACATCCAATTTCCTTGGCTTTGAGCATGGAGAAGGAATTTCTGCCTGCAGTAGATAATGTCCTGTCTTTAGGACTAACCCAGGGCTCTGCACTGAGGACTTAGGTCCCTCTCCCCTTAACCTACACAGATATACATCGCTGAAACATTCCTGTATGTGTTGGCTACCTGCTCATTCCAGTTTTTAATCTGGGGCTTAATACGAGCCCTGATTATCAGAGTGCTGGTGGCCACTTTTTTTTTTTAATATTATGACAAGAGGCACAAATGGCAACATTTCAACAGGTTCGTTTAGGAATCCTGCTTTACACATTTCATACATGTCCAAATATCTTAAAGATCTGTCTCAGACCTATGTTTAAATGACATGAGTACTCAGTAAGAGCTTCTCAGAGGCTCTGCCCTCCTCGAGGCACTCATGTAGGTAAGTCCCTTCTCTTATTTCAGTAGTCTCACTAGCTTCCCTGAGGAAGTTAGTACATTTTCTCAGGAGAAGAAAAACTTTAGGACTGAAAGTGTAAATATACCCCATTAAAAAAATATGCAGTGATATGTCCATGCAAAGGTTCTTCCTAACCTCAGTTATCCAGTAGCCAAAGCCTTAAAGACTTCAATATATATGAAAAATATGTGCACATCTTTATACACAGCGCCCTGGTTTGGGCACTGGGATGGAGGATGGTGACATGAGCACAGGAGGACACAGGGCATATGTCATTCAGGGAAGGGTTTTCGGGCAGTTCATACCTGGTTGCTTGTCTTTTGATGCCTCAGCACCAGTCACAGGCTTGGCAAGTGCAAAAATGTGATAAAGTTGGCACTGTGTTTGAAATTTAGATTTTCCTCAGACTTTTCCTTAATGAAGCACATGCCTGTGGTTATGAGGATGGAGTTTTGTAACCACTCATAGCCAGGCTTAAAGAACAGAGAGATATAAAACAAGCTGCAGAAATTACCACTGTGAGCTGAGAACCTGGCCGCAAAATCGAGATGAGAACACATCTGAAGAGTTGGTGTTCTTTGAAAAACCTTGTGCGTATTTTGCATCTGGAACAAATGATTTATACACGTGAACTCCGTCACAGCTGATGCAATGTTAGTGGGTTCAGTTTTTCCAGAAATATTAAGGAGAAAGTTGAAAAGAAGCCAGCAACATAATCATCAGCCTTTAACTCATAGCCCTTTCAGTTTGTTCTGTGATTAATGATTGCAGAGCTTTTATTTTGCAATAGGTGATTTGATTTTGGAACTGCTATGACCACTCTTGGTCTGGTGCACACCACGGCACATAGCACTGAGTGTAAAGAAGTACCTTGCTCTGTCGATAAGCATACGGTTTCATGCTAAGCAAAAGGAATTATTCCTACATAGCAATACAAAAATCTGATGCTTCAAAACTCCTCATTTCCCAAAGCAGGGGAAAATGATAAATTACTTTCTTTTGGAAGAAAACGCAAAGGAAAAAGTTAACAGACTTGCTGTTCTGTAAGAAGAATCTGCTGCCTTGCCAAAAAGTCATGGCTCTCAAATCAAGGAAGAACATGATTCACCTGTTGTGGAGTAAAGATCACTGCTAGAAACCAAGCAATACCATAAGAAAAGATTTGAAATTGCAATCTGTTTTAATGAGAAACTGGATGTAGAGGATGTCTCGGTTCAGCAGAACACCTTGGAAAGAAGGGACTGCCCAGAGCAGGAACCTCCTGGAAAATGCCAGCCACTATATTACTATACTATATTATTATTATCATTATATATCAGGATAAATAGCCAGATTGGTGCTTTTTCCTACAAACGCACTAGGACAAGCAATTTTCCTGGCCTTGCAGGCTGAAGTTCTTGCTCACTTTTACCTGCCAGAAGGAGGTAAAAGGCTTCAAAACCTGCCTGCTCAATGGCTCATTTCTTTTTCTTCCTGCTATTTGGCCCCACAAACACCAAGTTATGTATTTTTGCATTAGCCATGTGATATAATTACTGGGTTGCTCAAAAGCAGGGAGAGTATCCAAATATTACTGGTTTCTTCAGCAACAGCTGAAGAAAACTGACTGAAGATTCCTCAGGTTTTACACTCATAATATATAGAAATGAGAGCAGAGCTTGGAAGGGCTGTTTAATTGGTAACTTATTTAAGTACCTTGTTCTCAGCATCCTTTATGGGCAGTGCTCTGTAACTCTCCAAGACAGAATCAATGAAAGAAACTGGAGCAAGAACACATCAAGGACAACGCCAGAATCCAGATTTTAATGAAGCAAACATAACTTTTTACTGAGGCAAATTCACCCCAAGCCTGTCGCAAACCTGATTAAAGCCTCTGCAGCTACTTGCTACGTTGTTTAATTATAGCAGAGCCTATAAGACCCCTTAGACTTAAGGATGTTCAGGCTTTCTAATCAACTTTCCCTTTCCTTCCTTGATTTTTAGAGGCTTATAACGTATTCATAATAAAATAAAGTTCAGGTAGAAGCTTGCTAATATGAAACTCTAATGCAGCTGGTGCCCACCCTGGAAAACTATCTGAATATATCTGAATATCTGAATAAAATCCCTCTGAAATAGCCAGGGAAGAGGGTATTTCCTGGCTCTCCTCTTTTGTTGCTCTTTGACCTCTGCTTGGGCAAGGGGCAGAAGGGGAAGGAGGCCAGTTTTGGGAGGAAGGAACTTTCTCCAGTAAATCCCAGGCAAAAATACATTGATTGCCTCTGCCCCCCAATTGTAAACATAGTTATTGCAGCAAGGAGTGAAGTGGTGCAGTGAGCACTGCCTCCTCGCTCACTCAGCAGACCTGTCCCAAATACAGCTGTGCCACTTCTTTCCTCCTTTAATACGCTGAATTTATCATAGATGTGTGAACGTAGAAGTGTTTTCCCTATGAATCCTTGCTAGGGTATCAACGCAAGCGCTCTCTGCTTGGTCATTAAAAGCAGAGAGGTGATTTGCTCTTGATGCTCTGCTTGCTTCACAACGGGGTGTAATAATAATAGTAACAACAACAATCTTTGTGGGAAGGAGGCAGATGTCTCCTACCTAGGGGAGAGTGCCCAGTTCCTGGGAAATCCCATCTCCTCCTGGCACACAGGAAACCCCATCAGCAGAGTCAGAGTGTGTCCTATGGGAGATGTTGCCACTTTTTACTTTCAGGATCAAGACTGCACCAGCCCAAGGATTTGGGGTGTTCAAAAGCTGGGAGATTGCAGCAAAGAAGGACTGGGAGCAAAAAAAAATAAATCAAAGGATCAAGATTTAATCCCTTCCTCCCCCCCTCCCCCAAGATTAATAAAGAAAGGAATTTCTCCCATATAAGTATGCAAGTTCATGGAATAGTTGGTGGCAATCTAAGGAGATGCTAAGGGTAGCTTATTTAATGCAGGGAAGCACTGAAATAAATCCTACCAGTTCTGCTAAGGACTGAGAAGTGTTCCAACACCTCCTTTTATCCAAAACACATTGCTTTGTGCTGTAGGATTTTCACTCACCAATTGATGCAGAGGGAAAAAAATAAGCAGCCTTTAGCATATTTTTTATAGCTGTAAGCACAGAAGTGGAAAGGATCAAAAGAAATAATTTATCATCTTCCCGCATGCTTACAAAAATAAATGTACTTTCAATTTTCATAGAGTTTTCCCAAGTTTCATTGCATCAGAGACTATTTATAAAGGTTCAACATCACAGACTTTCTGTGGAGGCTTGAATTTTCCACTTCAGCAGCACCTTCTATCTGTGGATCTCCAAAACCTGATGCAAACATCAGTGAGTGATGGTTGCCACTGCTGCTGGAGAATATTATCTTCCTTTCAGGTAGATGGATCTCTTAATTGTCTGCCAATGATATAATTAGACGATGCCATGTGCATCTGTGAGGTGAGTTTCCGTGTGATGGTCATGTTTCACTGCACAGGACTATTTTGTCTGCTTCATTAGGGACAACTAGAAAGAGTCCTTGTCACCTCCTACTTTGGACTGAAACCAAGAAGACCTAGGGACCCTAAGGGCTCACATGTGTGATTCCAATAGAAACAGGGTGCAATGAACCTGTTTGGTGACTACCAGAGAAGGTCTCAGGAGATGGGCACAGAGCTATTTCCCCATCGCACACAGTTTGCTGGAAGGAGAACTCATCTGATAACTTCAAGTGCTTCATTTTTCTCATTTGTCCACTAACATAGTGCAAACTAGATCTAAGTGGGTAAATAAGATTGTACAGTGACTATACTTGACTCATATCAATCTCTCCATTGCAAATCTTTCCTGCAGAAAATCTTACCTTAGCATGTAGCAATTATATGGTAACTCCTTTATCACACAGAACTGAAACTGGTAAAAATGTCATCTCCTTTCTATGAAAGGGGAAAACTGCTTTATAAAATTCTCTTTTTGGACACTTTCACCTGCAAATCTCTTTTTGGAAGACCAGGCTCAGATCTTTTTCCAGTTTTTCAGTAGAAAACATTGGCACTAAAGAATCACATTTTAGAGGGAAAAAAATCATTCTCTATAAATGAAGCATTTTACATTTTTGATTTTTGTTTCTAATTTGAAGCCTTGGAAATTTCTAAGGTGATATTATGAACATTCCCTTCTACACCATCAAGGGTCTCATTACAATATTGTGAAAAAATGAATAAAAAATGGTGAATCTCCTTTAAACTGAGTAGCCCAGGTTGAAATGTGGCCTCCAGCAGATACTTTGCCACCACTGAGGATGCTAAAGTCCAGATGAATTGCAGCACGTCCTTGGTTTCCCTCTCTAGTGCCCAGGTCCCCACAGGTCCCACAGGTCCCCAAGCCATTGAGGACCTCCCTCAATTGCATAAATTGCTTATTTTATTGTTTAAATAGCACCAACCCTGCTCCTGGCCTTGGGCTGGGCATGGTTTTTGTGAGTCAAAATATGGCCTCAATTCGTTTTCTAGAACTAACTTGCGTGCAACTAAAAGACGATAAATTGTGAGACTTGGCCTTGGTCAATGTCTAACTCCTCCAGCGCCAAGGAGATGTGTCCAAGTCCCTCTGCCTTGATGTAGTACAGGAGGTTACAGATGTCACAAGCAGAGGAGTAACACGAACCAGCTGGTTCTCCCACCCGTTTGACATCAAAGGGTGATGAGGATCAGCTCTGAACCCCATAGAAAGCAAAGAAAACTCTTGCAGCAGGCCCCTGCTCAGGTAATTGTACCATGAGGGCTATGCTGGTATAAATGACATGTAGTCATGTTTAATCCAGAATATATTTTTTTCTATTTTCCAGGCAATCTAAGTACTATTTGCTTGAGGAAAATTGCCTGGAAGAATGATTCTGGAGCAGCTGCCCAAATTCATATTTTATTCTGGAGGAAAGTCACACATATTCCAGAGTGACTAATGTGGGACAATTGCTCCAAATAAAAGAAGCAGCCAAGTGAAGATATGCAGTGAGAGCTATTTGCATTTAGTGGAGCCTAGGTGGGTGTTTATATATAGCTGTCTGCTTGCTTCATATGCTCTTCTCCTGGCACTGAAGGGTGATTTGGGAAGAAGATCCAGGGCCTGACAGGCTGGGAAAGGAGTATGGAACAGCCTGGGGGCTGGTGGGAGCGAGTCTCGCCCCTCTGTAGTGCATGAGTCCTTCTCATATGTGCCCATCTCTCCTCACCTGGCTATTTGAAACAGCATAATGAATCAAGCCAACTTGTTTTTTTTCATGATCCAATATGTTTTATTCCCAAATATCCAAGATGTTTTGGAGCATGCCATCAGCACTTGAAATCCGTGGGGATGAAGCCAAGACATTTCTGAGTGCACCATTGGCTTTTGAAATCCAGGGGAATGTTTCTGAAAACATCATTGGCTCTGGAGATTCATGGGGATGAAACCCAAGGTGTTTCTGAGCATGTCATTGGCTCTGGAGATCCATAGGGATGAAACTCAAGATGCTTTCAGGCATTCTGTTGGCTCTCGAAATCCATGGGCATGAAATCCCAGATGTCTCCAACATGCTGTTGGCTCTCAAAATCTGTGGATTGAGATATTTCCAAGCTTGAGGTATTTCCAAGCTCACCATTGGCTCTTGAAATCCATGGGGACGAAACCCAAGATGCTTCCAGGCATGCTATTGACTCCAAAAATCCATGGGGATGAAATTCCCTGAGAGCCTGATGGAGCCCCCAAGTACTTTTGCACCTGATGTGGAGGCTACGTTGGGGTTAATGGTCCTCCTTAGCCTCTCATTGAGGGCAGAAGAGCTTGGACCTAGTGTTTCTGTGAGGCCTGGAGCTCATTTGAGGTCTTTAGGCAGCAATATAATATCACCAATAAAAATAATTATGATTTTTTTTCTCCTAAATTCTGGACAACCCTGAGTCTGAGAGGACCCCATGTTGCTACAGGAAAATGTTTTGACAGCTTTTATTTGATGACTGGATGCAGTAACGGTATATAGATGGTTTTGCTGATGGAAAGTATTTCTTTGCTTGCAGTGGGTGCCAGGTCCTGCAAAGCACCTGCTTGGTGGCTAATGACATGGGACTTATAACAGGCCACTGCATATGGGCTGCAAAGCTATCTAAGCCCTTCAGGCTCTGCTTAAAGCCAAACATTTTTCTCAGCGAGTTGAATTTGTTTTTTTTTAATTCCTCGAGGTCCTTTTCTGCAGGCATTTGGTCTAAAACTGAAAACAACTTGTGTTCAGTGGGTTTTTTTTTTTCTTTTTTTTTGAGAAAGAGCCTCTGTGCTGAGGGTGACAAATAAGCCCCAATGAGGTCAGCATGATCTCATGGCATGGCCTGTTATTTAGAGGCAGAAATATCTGCTATGAGCAGGATAGGCACCGGACCCTGCACAGTCCCACCAACTGGAGCAATAACAAACTCACGAGCATTTCACTGCTTGCCCGACTCTCGGCACAGTTTTAAATACGCGTCCCTCTTTGTCCATTAATTTTCAGGTCCTTTTGAATATAGTCTTGTTTTAATCACTTTAGCCTGTGCTGTACTGAGGCTCTTTATCAGAAACAGCAAAGATTTTTCTGTCTTCTTGCTAACTTGGAGTTTTTCTTTTGCTGCGTGGAAATTTGCAGAGGTTATAGATACATGTGTATCTTTGGTTTATTTGACTTGAAAGGAAAAAACATAGGGAGATTAAAAAGAAAAAAAATAGTTGGAGTTTTCTAGTGAAAAGCTAGGAAACTTGTTGGTTGTGTAGTTTTGCCAAAGTGGTCTGTCACATCATCCTCTTGCAGGAGCAAAAGGGAATTTGCAAAAAAAAAAATCAGGATAACAAGCAGTGCAAACTTGGGGAAACATTTCTCCCCTTTTTTAACAAATTGGAGAATGAATGCAAACACACAGAACGGCTGCTCCCTGTTAGCCAGGGCTTTTCCTTCCCGGTGCCGCCGGATGGATGCGGCACTGCAGACACAGGCACACACCCATCCCACTGCCAGCTCTTCCTACCAAATAGTCTTTTTTTCTTCAAAATAAATATCATCCATCCATTATCCATCATTTCTTTCCTAAAAAAAAAAAAAAGAGAGAGAGAGAGAAAAGAAATCCTCCCTGTGAGTCTGGCCCCATTTCCCCTGACTATTTCTTCTGCATCACGCAGCAGCTGAAGGATGGAGCTTGTACACTCCATGGAGCACCTATATATTAGTCCCTTCCAAGAAGCCAGTGGGAAAAATGAGAGGTTATAGACCAGAAGTTTTCTTGTATTTAACAAAGTTATACTGACAGAGAAGGAATTTTGGGGCTTGTCAGACAGGTGGATTAAAAGGGATGGGCAATGGGATCCTGAAACCCCAAACTCGATGCTAAGCTCAGCTAGTGTTTTGCTTTTTGTGAGAGAGATTCAGTTTAGATCAAAAATCCTCATGCAAGAGGCACAGCAAGGACTGGGACTCCATCTCCAGACTTTAGGCATCAACTGTGAAATCAAGGGGCTTTGTAACAGCCTGTACTTTAAGGCTGATCTCTCCTGGAAGAAAACGACTCACCCGTCTCACAATAAGCTTGGCTCACATTTTCCAGATGGACAAATTTGTCCAACTTTTGCTCCAGGACTCCTTGACGTGTTTTGTCAATCCCTGAGGTCAAGCATGAAATAGGAGGCGATGGATAAGCAGTGTAATCAGGGTAAGGACTTAGTGGTGAAAGTTCAAGCCACATTCAGGAGAGGTTGGATAAAGCAAATCCCTCTGCCAACAGGCATGGGAACCTGAAAATTCATGTATTTCAGCTCCATTCTGCTGCTGCAATGTACAATTCTTGCAGGATTTTTCACTGTGGTGGTGCCTGAACAACCCCACGGGGATATCCCTATGGGACAGGAGCTCAGCTCTGAGTGTCCCATCCTGAAGGACCATATCACAGAATCACAGAATGGTTAAGGTTGGAAGGGACCTCTAGAGATCATCTAGTCCAACCCCCCCTGCTCAAGCAGGGACACCTAGAGCACAGGGCACAGGGTGGCATCCAGGCAGGTTTTGAAGACCTCCAGAGAAGGAGACTCCACAGCCTCTCTGGGCAGCCTGTGCCAAGGCTGTCACCCTCACAGTATTTTTATATATTTAGTATATTTAGGTATCTGCTGAGTGAAGAAAAATTATAAGCACATAAAATAAAAAATTATAATCACACAAAGAAAATTATAATCACATAAAATGAGATCCTACTGCGGCTACCACTAAAAAGCAGCTAAAACAGAGTTTGAGACCCCACAATGCATTTCACAGCATGTTTTTTCATCTGTAATATTAATTAGTTGATGCATTTTATTTATTCCAGTTGCACCAGGTCCCAGACAACTCCAGTTAAATACAGAAAAAAGACCTGTAGACTAAATACCACCATTAAACCCAGAGATGCCAGCTGCGGGACTTGCCAGGTCCTTGGGGAGAGGAGAGGAGACATGTCCCAGTTTGGCACCCAGCACGGACATCAGGGGGTTTTTACGGCAGGGATTATGTGGTCTGGTTTCCTCCCAGGTGATGAAACCCCTCACAAAGCAAAATTCAGGCTAAGCGCAAATGTCATAGATTTGTGCTTTCACCAACCATAATATATGAAAAATGCTTATGGAGCTTTGTTGAGGAGAAAAATCACTAAAATCATCATAAAAATCTCTTCCATACAGATGTGCTTAATGGAAATGTATTATGAGCACAAGGAATGTTTACTTACTCTTTTGCTTAAAACCCTATGTGTGATGCAGAAGTGTTTAATGGAAATGTATATTACACATGGAATTTATTTACCATTTCACTTAAATAACTTTCTATATAGCAGCAATTATTAATGGAAATGTACCACTAAATTGTTTACTGGTTGATGTAAAATGTAATATTTTTCTGTTTCTTTTTTTTCTCCTGAAGTGCTTGTGACAAGCAACATTTCATAGAGCTTTTTCTGTGGAGATCTTTAGAGGGTGCCAAAGGATTGCTCCCCTTGCACTGCACTGCTGATTTTTTTTGTCTCAGACCAACTATGGGAAATGGTCTTACTTCCCCAGGAGAAGGGCTTGGTCATTAAGACAACTCTTCAGCAACAGTATCTCACAAGATGTGGCTCTGCTGGAGCTACAGGAAGGCCACCTCATGATTTTCCTCCAGTCTTGAGCTTGATGGAGGGTTTGCAGGGATCACAGACTTTGCTGTAATCTGGTTGATGAGATCAGTGCTGTTGCTGTGGGACAGATATTGGGCCTCCAGCTCTTGACTGCTGCATTTTCCCTGCATTTCCTGCGAGTTTGAAATTTCTACAGTATATTAGTTTAACCTTGCAAATCTCTATTTTCTATTGAAGAAAATTTAAATGTTTAATTTTCCACCTGCTCTAGTGTACTTTTCTGTTCTCTCATTAGTTTGGACTTGATTCATTTCACAGAACCACAGGACAGTTGAAGTTTGAAGGGACCTCTGGAGATCATCTGGTCTACCATTAAGGTGATTTCTCTAGTATGTGGGAGCTGAAAAAAATGGAAATTATAATTCTAGTTTCCATTCTTTCCTGGAGGGCAGTTTCTGGGGTGGGTATTTCTCACAGGATGATAAAAACACACAGAGGCTGACCAATTTGTCTTTCTATAAAGCAGGGGATACATTCAGCTGGGGATCTGCAATTTGGAAAAGAGGACAAGACTAGAACAACAACCTCCATTAAGCACTGAAAGATGGAGTTTTGTGGTTCACTGCATGCACTGTTGTAGCAAATTTTGTTTGACTCACTTCATGAAACCAGAACAGTTTGAGGGAATTCTGAAATGTTTATTTAGGAAAAAGTTGAAAATGAAAGACATGAGCATCTTTTCTCTGAAATATTTGGAAACATGTTGTGATTGCCTCTTCAAAATACGAGTTTTATTCCTCTGAGTTTGTCGGATTCGTTATCAACCCGTGGTGGTTGCCCATGATTCTAGAGGGAATACTGAGGCCATCCACCTCAGGGTCAAGAAGCACTGACACCTATGAGATGATATGCCAAATGACGTTTATTGAAATACGCTGCTGGTTCTTATAACTTCTGTCCAGGTGGAAGTTGTCTTATGTCCCAATTAGGTTCCGGATTCCCCTTTTTCCCCAATATGGTTAAACCCTTGCCCGTTCCGTGACACCGCGAGATCCTCTGTCCACTATTCCTTATCTCTGCTTCTGTCACATGCAACAGGTCTCGTTAGCAGTACAGCTGCAACCCCCACATGAGTTATTTTGAGATTCCTGATTTGGAAAGAAAAAAAGTCACTTTCCCCTGTGGTGGGCTGTGGACATGGACATCCTGTTTAGCAGCACCCCAGAACAGATCAGTCATGACTATTGCTGTAATGCTGCATCCTGCTCTTGGGCTGGTGTTCCTGAAAGGTGCTAATAAACTGGAGAAGTACTAAAAAAGACTGAGAAGTCATTTGCAATCTGCAAGACCTCCATTAGAGGAAAGCCTCTTCAATTCATCTAGGGTTTTCTTTCAGAATAAGAATGGTTGTAATCTTTCCAGGAAGGCATAATTTCTATGGGCACAGATGCTCCTTAAATACCAGAAGTCTCACTAAAAGCTAAAGCTTGAAGCCAGCAATGTCAGATTAGACAGAAAAGGCATATATCCAACTGTGAGGGCAATTAACACTGGGAGTGTCTTATCTAGGGTTACGATGTGTTTTCATCAAAACTACAGCTTAATATGTTCCTAAAATAAATTCAAGGAGGTGAGAGAAGAATAGCTCAGCCCTGTAAAAATTGGAAGTTGGTTTAAGTGAATCCCACAGTTTATTTCAGCATAAAATGAACACAGTTTTCTTATGCCTTCAAATATTAGCAATTACAGAAAAGGAATAACCAACAACTGCACTGCGATGGAGGTTTGCCTGATGCATGAATGCCAATATTTTCCCTGTGTAGGGACTAAAAAAAAAAAATGGATGAGAAAGTTTGGCAGGGGTAAATTCACATTGCATTGAAGGGGAAGACCCAAATTCCTTTCTGGCTTGTGTAGAACTATAGATGCTGGAGACCTTCCCTTTCGGGAGATACCTCAAGGGAGAATAAAGACCAAGTGGGCAGTTGAACATGAGCAGAGGGTACAAACCAGGCAGCTGCCTCTGCTCCTCCTTTTCCCTTTTCCTCTCAAAGAAGAAAGCACTGTTAAATAGTATTAAATGGGTTGGAATAGCTCATTTGGTGTTGACCTACTCTGGAAGGTGCTGAATCTTTTCTAGAAGAAGGGGAAAACAGTAAAGGGAAGGGAAAAGTGTTTTTTGAGCCCTTTGGAAGGCACCAAGAAGCCACCTAGCTCCTGGCAGCAGGAGATTTGAGGAATCCTGGTTAGCCAGAAATCCTGTGAAAAAACAGCTACCAATCCTTGGGACACATGCAGAAACTCACTGCCTTGCTCTACATGGTTTCTGACTCTTTTCAATAACTGTCCCCTTTTTGGCCTTGGGGATGAGTTACTGTTTCCTGGAGAGAGGCAACACCTACTGCTGGGTGTGCGGTCAACTAGCCATCCTTGTGTGCTATCTGCCTCCAAATTTTGGGTGCTGAGGAAGACAGCAAAGTTTTATGGAGTGAAGAAGCTAGATTCAAGTTACTTTACAGAGGAGGACAACATCTAAAGAATAACTTTTGGAGTTAATATTCCTGGTTAGCAATTATTACAAACATTACAGAAGAAATGTCATGTCTGGGTGTTGCATGAGGTTAGTGGGGTGATGGGATCTTCTGAGATGCACCCCAAAGTCATTTCTGTGCCTTCACCCAGTCTTCAGGCTGCATTTCTTGCGGCCAGCAGGTCTGGCATCTTTTTTGGCTGCTCTGCTAGATGGTGCTGTTACCCTGGCTTCTGAGAGGTGCTTGCTAGCTGGGCTGCAGCAGATGGTCCTTGGAGGAGAATTAACGCTTATTCAATTAATGCCTCTGTATCAGCCAGAGCCTGCAGAAAACCTGCCCTGCTCCAGAAACCACAGGGAGCTGGAGGTGCTTGGAGTGCTCTGCCAAATCTCCCTTCCCACTGGCTAAAAGCACCATCTGAGAGGGATTGAGCGCAAACCTGAGTTTGATGCTGGGCAAGGAAGTCTCATAATGAAGGGAAATAAAGTAGATGGTCTCGTATGGCCCAAGCACCTTGTGCTATCATACGAGCAGCATCGCTAATCTCACGGTCTTGGAGGGGCAAGGGAAAGCAAACGCTGCGGGAATGTCCGGAGATGGGGACAAGAAGCAAATGCCCTTGTGCAACTGCAAAAGTTTTTCTTGCTTGCATTTAAAACCTTTTAATAACATGTTTTTGTTTGCTTTAAAAACTTTAACTTAAAACAGATTTAAATAAGGAGCTGGGAGACCTGCAGGAAAAATCTTTTCAATGTTACTGGGCTGAAGCCTGTTCTGAGTTATTCCTCTACAACTCTGGAGTGACTTCAGTGCACTCAATTACTAGCATTTAACATTCATGCAAATCCTGCATTAGAAGAATAGTCTCATATTTCTGCAGAAGTGCCTTTAGGTCCCTGTCACCTCTGCAGGGGTCTGAGCTGAATCCAATTTCCTTGGGTTTGGTCTGGGAAAGGGGTTGCTTCTGAACAGGTGACGTGAGGACAGGGCTCGATCTCTCCTGCTGTCAAAGTCAAAGCCTCGTCCAGATAATTCAATATTAATCAGCGTTGACTTGAACACAGCTCTCCCCAGCCGCTGGCCCTGCAAGGTCACTGGCTGGCCCAATAAATGTTCAATTGCAATAGCGAGCAGAGCGGCTCTGCCGGAGGCGGATGGGACAGCCGGCACGTGGGGCATTATCCGGGGAAATAGAGTGCCGGGTCGGAAAAGGGTCTCCACTTTCCTAGTAAGCGTTGGTGGATCTGGTTGTGCGTAGGGTTCTAGAGGATGGAGATGGATGGGGAAGAGTGCTGGATTTGCCAACAGTGCTAAAGTAGAGCAAGGGGAAGCATCCCTTCTGTTTTTCCCCTGGACAGGGGTTCAGCTGGTGACCAAGGCTTGAGAGGCTGCTCCTGGTGATGTATCTGCAGCCAAACAAGGTGAAATGGTGGGAATTGACCCAGCTCTGCGTCAGATGCCACCTGTCACCGCAGTCAACCTCCACCCCTCCAGCTGGCTGGAAAAGAGAAACACCTTGTGCCTCCTGCAAAGCAAGGAGAAATTTAGGACGGTGGAAATGGGACATCTGAGCGTTGCTGTGAGCCCGGTGGTGATTTAAGCACTTAGGAGACATGCACGGGGAGCCTGATTGCTTCCAGGAGAGCCACTGTCCTTTCCTCAAGAGCTGCCTTGCCGGGAATGGCTCTGCCGGTGGCAGCCAATCATCTCAGCCATGGAGACGTGCGGCTAGAGCAGGGGGGTTTCTCACTTATCAAATATCAAGCTCACATAGTGAGGTCGACTCCACATGTTCATCCCCTTGTGTGTAGCTGTGATGATAAACTCACTCAGGATTGCTGTATCTGAACATTTTAAAATTTTCTTTTTTTCTTTCACTTAGTGAAAATTTGGGGGCACAAGCACCCAAACAGCCATGTGTTGTTCAACTTGCTCTTATTCTACCTTTCTATCTGTTTTTTTAATACTCCAAATGTTTTAATGTCTTTAATTGTAGATGTTGAGCTTAAATCCAGTTGCAGTAGACAGCAGAAAGATGTTATGTACTGTCGATGATTTAAAACATGCCCAAGAAATAAATCACAAGTTTAATCAAGAAGCTGGATGACTTTTTGGATGGTTTTCATTGCTGGAGATCTGGATCAGCAGGGTCTCACCATGTAAATTTGGTTTTTCTTAAGCTAAAATCTGGCAAAACGGTATTTAGATAGTGCATGTTGCAACAAGTCTTGATTGGCAGCTTATCAGATATATGAATCTCCCTTTCTCGCACCAAAATGATCAGGTCACACTTCATCCTATCTCTTCAGGGCTGAATTTGGAAGGGGCATGGGGGAATCCCAAGGAAGTTTGGGCGTCCCAGTGGGAATACTGGGCAGATGCTGGAAGTGAGGCTCCTTCGAGTTGCATCAACGATGAAGTCACTCAAATGGCTGTGTACCTTTATACCTAAATTAAGAGTGAACCTCTTGTTTTCTGACACATTTTACTGAGATTTAAGTAGGTGCTAACTGTATTTTAATTATTAGATCAGTAATAGGTTGTGCATCTTAATCTATTATGCTCTGATTCCTAAAACATATTGCTATTCATCCCCCAGAATTTATGATATTTAGCATGCATTAGCTGTCTTTCTAAATCTCTGTAATACACCTATTTAGGAATCGTAGCTTATGCATTTAAATTAGATTTAATAGGAGAGGATTTCTTGTGCTACTGAAACTTTGTGCATTAAGACTCTCTCTGAGGCCATGGAAATGAAAGGTGCACCATGGGTGTCTGGAATTGCAAGAAGGATGACCCTGCAGAGCGGGTTGAAAGTATCAGGATTTGATGGCATAGTTGAACTGATCATTTACACCAAGGATGAGTTTTGCCCCAAATCTCCCTTTATCTAAGATCTTTGATACGGATAGCTGTTCTCCATCTGCAGCTAAAAGATATTCCTGAGCATGGCTGCCTTTTGTGATGGGGGAAATTTGAGTCCACTTCTCTATTCCTCAATAGTGCTGTGCAAAAGCCCCTTTGATTTGATTGAGCTGCAGCTTAAAGGTAAATTAGGTTTCTCCTCACCACTAATCTTAGGTCAAAGCATAACCCTAGTCCTACGATACTACCATTTATTTCAAAACTGGAAGTTTTTGCAAACTTATAGCAAGGCCATGTTCATTTTTTTCTTTTAGTAACTCATTTTTTGAGCCTAAAGTGCTTTTTTTTCTCCTGTGATTACCTCCTTTCACCAAGTATTTGCAGAGATTGGTCAGATATGCACTGATATTTCGGTCAGGGGGGTGGGTGGTGGTGTTGATGACCAAGCTGGGTTTTCCAAAATCCATGGTATCTGTTGTCTTTGCTGGTTTTGTGCTGATAGATATTAGATATCTATCTAATATCTGTTCTATCTGATAGAACAGATAAAATCCACATTTTTTGTGGGTTTGGTCTGACCTGCATCCGTTGTATCTGCATGCAGATGCCCAGTTTCACCTGGCATGGTCCACCACATCTTACCAGTGTCCCTCATGATGGCATGAATGCCTCCCACAGATCAGAGGTATTGCCTGGAATAACTCATTTGACATATTTTATTCTACATTTTTAAACATTTTTATTAACAGTTTCACCATGCAAGTGGCCTCCAGTTTTCCTGGAGAAAAGTGCCTATCAGGCAGTCTTCAGCCACAAGTCACCAGTATGGCCGAACTGTGAGGAAGGCAGTTGAGCTCCTGCAGTACATGGGACGTGATATTCATTTCAGGTCCTATGTTACGGCAGAAATTCCTGCCACGTGATTTAGTCTCTAGCCGTGTGATTTAGCACTCTATTCTGTGAATTTGCACCTTATGCTTCCAGTTTTTCATTTCTAATAATCTGAGCCTTCTCCATATTGTTGATGTTTCCCGTCTAAATAGTAAAATTAATTAATACAATTTCTTACTTTAAGATCATTAATATGAATATGGAATAGAGCAGTCATGGAGTATGGTTTTCCTCCAGATCCATCCTGAACCTCCATTCTCTCTTCCAGCATAGTCTTTCATCACAGACTTCCTTTAGTTCCCTTCAACGTTTGTATTGATCATTATTTTTTGTCTTACTAATAGCTTTCCATGTGACTACCTATAAGATGCCTTTTCTTTTTTTGCCTTGGGTGGTAATATCTGCCTTGATGTTTTTGTCTTTGTCAAAGAACAGCATCAAGCGATGGGGGGGTGATCTTTTGGAGAAATGCACGTTGCATTTTCTCCTGTTTACCAATTATGCTCGTGTATTTAATTGGTCTTTCCTTTGAAATTTGTTTTAAAGCTTGCACTCTGCAAGTGAGGGTGTTCAGAAGTAGTTGGGTGTCCTTTCTTCTCTTTCTTAAATGAACAGTATTTGCTTTTCTTGCAGCCCTGTCACTCGAAAGCTGAGAACAGTGTTGCTACAGCACCAAATACCATCTGACAAGTATTTCAGTACTGTGTGGTGGAGGTTATCTATTCCAAACCATGAGCATGGGGACAGTTTTGGGAATGATGCTTTAAGCTCTTTTGCCACCTCATTCCCATGGCTGAAACTTCACCAAGTGGTCATTGCTTTTGGTGCTTCCAGGAGGCAGCAATGTGAAAGCAGCATGATGGGAGGAAAGACAGCCTCAACCTGGCCCCTGACAGCTTGTTTCCTGGCACAGGAGACAGTAATTTGGGGAGTGAGGGTGTTCCCAGGAGGACCAACTGGTTCCCAGTCCGGTGGCATTTTGATCCCATGCTGTCCTGACTTGTCCTGTCCTGTCCACTGCCCTGACTTGTCTCTCATAAGCACAGCTCTATGGAGTGCATCCGCTTTCATCTTCTGGTTATGGTTATTCCATGCTGGAAAAAATAACTCTGAAAAGGAAAGTCTTTCCTGCTCCTTTCTTTTTTTTTTCTTTCAAATGATGTGGCTATAGCAGCGCAAAGGCACCATGCAAGCTCTAGGGAGGTTATTGAAAAGCAAAGTAAAAGGCTCCATCTGAATCCTGGTGCTCCTTGCCCAGACAGAGAGCAGAAGCATTTACAAAACTGGCAGAGAATGGGGAGTAAAGAACAGCCCATTGCATGGTTTGGAAACTAGCAATGGTCATTGCCATCAAGAGCTGAGCCTGTGTCAAACCTTGGGATCAGATGTTGCCTTGGTGACCCATGCAATGACCGCTGCTGTTGTTGGTTGGAGAAGTGGTGAAAAAAGACACCCTCATGGAAGGAGTTGAGCCAGCACAACTGCAAATGGGGCAGAAATGGTCTTTAGTGAAAGAGACTAAATATCGACCCTCCAGGAGTTCAAGGCCATCGTGTCCTGATGCTGTGGCAACTCATATACTTGCTTGGGCTTCTCTCAGCACATGTTCCCCATTCTTGCACGTTCCCTGGGAATTTTATCTCTGCAAAATTCTTCACACTGATCCCGCATGTACCTTGGTGTTGGAAACTTCTTGCCGGCC
>VWPW01003908.1:340727-359784 GCA_013389825.1 Crypturellus undulatus | reverse complement strand
AAAAATTAACTTTTTAAAAAAAAAAAAAAAAAAAAAAAACACAAAATATAAACCAAAAATCGTTGTTGTTCAGAATTTTATTACATTCAGTAGCCAAAGATGTTTTGTCAACCTTTCTTGACCCAGCTTCTAAAAATATAATTAAGAAGATTTCACAGATTTCACTCCTGCTGGGAAGACTGCTACCTTTTGTCAAAAGAGAAATAATTTCAAACCTCTGCCAAACCTAAGCAACTCAATCAAAGTAATCCAACAGTTTTAGTGAGGATTTTGATTATCTGGTACACCGCAGGATCTCCCCCAAATCAGGTCTAAATCAGCATCCTAACTACAGTGCTTGAAGAACCTGGTAACATAAGCATTGGAAGGAATCTTGCCTAGGATTCACTCTCATCAGAAATCAAAAGGCTTGCAATCAAGAAATGTAGTAGTATTACAATGTGGAACAAAGATAATGAACACAATATTGCAAACAGTTGAAATCATACTAGCAAATGCAGCATGGTAAATACAAATTTGACTTAATTTTTCCTCTCTGTTTCTTGTCCTAAAATCTCTCAGCTAAGGACACGCAGAGATAACTGCATTCCAGCAGTGGCCAAAAGCAGTTAATTTTGGGATGTTTTAGGATCGATCTGAAGGACAGCTGTTTCAGCCCGTAAGAAACATTGAAATGTTTCCCCATACTTGTTATTTCACACTCACCTGAATGCACAAGGAAAAAAAAAAATGCATAAAATCCCAACAAACTTTCTGAACTACTGGAAAATAACAATCCTCCACATCGCCAAGGTATACTACTAAAGGTCCTTCTACAATGATGGACAAGTCGCAGATAGTGAAAGCCTGAAATGATCTCTTTCACACTTTACTACCACTTTAAATGTCTTCCTCGTCTTTAACTCAAAGGTTTAACACAAATAAAAGGTAGTGAAAACGTACAGACCTTATCTGTGCCAGCATGAGCGCTGGTCCTTCTCAAAGCAATGCTGTCAAACAGCTAGGGTAAGAGGAAACACACTTACATGCTTGTCATCACTAGCTTTAACGCTTCTCCGACACATGCTCAGACTACAAACCTGAGATCACGTTGTTTTCAAAGGCACAAAAGCAGAGGACTGCCTATTAATTCAAACGAGACCTCTGCTAACAAAACTTTCTAATTCCACATCCTGTAACATTTTCTTCTTTTTTTGAAAGATGACTGTTTTTGCTCAGCCCGGCAGAAGATTTGTCCATATATGGACAACACTAAAGACAACAAATGGCTCTTTTCCCAGTCTATTATCAAGCCAGGAAATTAGACAGCCCGAGGTAGTCTACCATACTTACTGCAACCAGAGCCCAGAGAGGAAACCTTCACGAGTTTCAGTCACCCACATTCGCTGGGAGGTAAATAGATGCTTCCCCTTTACAGCCCCAGTAGCAATCACCAGCACCAGTCTTAGATTAAATCCCTCACACAGCCACATGAGATAACAGAGTGCTAATGATGACAATTGATGTTACATAGTGGAAGGCAGTGTCCCCTAGGTCTAGGAGAAGAGGGAAATGACATGTCAGTAAATCCAGCAAGAATGAAAGGAGAAATCAAATCCCTCATGTGTTACTTAGTAAGCCCGAGACATTTCTACCTCTTTAGTAAAATTTAATCCAGTTCTATATAAGCCTAAAGTGTGTTGAATGGTATCAGTACGAAATATTTTACCCTCTGTATGGAAGGGTCTTTCGCCTCTCCACAAACAAGTGTGGTTGAACTCATTTTCTTTAGTAATAAAGCACCTATAGCAGGAATCTGTACTTAGAATAGCTCTCAAAAATAGATTCAAGGTACAAGCAGGCTAAAACTTCCCAAGTACGCCAAAAAATACAGTCCTCCTTCCACAATGGAAATCCTGCAAAGAAGCTCCTTCCACAGTCAGTTCAGCTGCCTAGAAACTTAGTAGCAGGCTGTTCCTTGCCTTTTTAAGCTACAGCAAAGGAAATGATTAAGGAAGCATTAAAACCTAAGTGCACCATAAAAGGCATCTGCCAGAAAACTAGTTGCTATTTGCAATAAAGAACATGCCTTATTTACACAATAAAAACAAATAAATTAAAAAAAAAAAAACAGTCCCAATGTCCTCTTTACACAGCCAGAAAAAAAAGATATATATATATATTAAAGAATATTAACATGGGCTGATATTTCAACCCCTCAGATTGGGAGAATTGCTTTCAGAAACTTAAGTAGGTGGGACAGTATCTCTTCAATGGAAAAATATGAACTGATGTGTCATAACCTATTTTTGTTTTGTTGGGATTTTTTAGTGCTTTTCTTTTGCCAGAAAATTCTTTACTGCCCCTTCCATTTCTTGATGTCCCAACTGCCTTTTCATCTATGTTTGTTTTCTGATTGGCAAGGAAACTGTGAAACTCTATCTTGTTTCTTTTATATGCCTTCTCGCTCTCTTCCGTTTTCCTCCTATTAACACATCCTGCGCACATTAATCTTTCAAAATACACTTAGCAATAGAATCCACTAGCACTTTATGCTGCCAGCATAACAGCAATGAATAGTCAGATGGCTACTTACAGTAGTTGTGGAATTCTAACTACTAGATGAAAATTTTGCTATTTCTCAAGAAGTTAGACACAGCTATAAAACTACCAATTTCACTCACTTTACGGCTGCTTTCACTTGGTAATGCTGTTAAAAAAAAACTCACAGTGGTAGCATGTTGGGTCTTTCAGAGAAAAGTCCCTTCTGAAGTGGAGCTGTGATGGGATAAAATAAATAAGCAAGCACATCAGAATGTTCCTGGAGATACTGTGACTACCAAGATGTTGTAGGAAGAATTAACTAACAAAATTTACAGGAGGTTTTTAAAGGCAGGAAAGAGAAAAAAAAAAAAAAAAAAAAAAAAAAAAAACACACACACACACTGAAATCTCTCTCACCCTTGTAGCAGCTAGGCCTAATAGCAGAAACAAGGCCATGATCTCAGACCACCAGGAAAGGAATCCCACTCTGTGTTTTAGGATTATATGAATAGGTCACTCCATGGTGTTAAAATCCTGTTACCAGCACTTACTAGTCCTCTTTACTCTGTTTCCAGCTTCTACACAAGCAATACATTTGACAGTGACACAAGAACTGGTAAAGAAAACATACTTAACCATAATTCTTAGTCTAAGCTATACAAAATTAGCACGCATGCTAATTGTGAAATGGGAAATGGTGAATAAGCAGTATCTACAACCACCCTCGTGCTTTAACAGCAATTTAATAGCAGTATTTGAAAACAGTATTTTTCTCCACTCTCTTTTGAGCGTTGAAAGCAGCACAACACTCCACTTAATCTGCACCAAGAAACAACTGTTGCCTACATGGAGGCAGGGTAATTAATAACAACAGAGACCCCGTAAGATGGTGAAGTAGTGGCAGGCTTGTTTTGGACTCCAAACCATCATTATTGCTCTAGCCTGAGAAATATCAGCTACCATTGCTTTTCACAGAGTTTGCTGATTTTCAAAACTGTCACAAGTCTACCTGCCAAGTGAGAAAAAGAATAACACAACAAAATTGTGAACAAATTGAAAAATAGAGTGTGCACTAGTAGTCTGAGAGCTGAAAGCATAAAGAGTCTTAAATATATTAGGAACCAGATACTAACTTCCTGAAACATGGCACCTGCAGCCAAAATAATGGCTAGAACACTCAGAAATAAATACTCTTCTCTGAGCAGTCCTACTGTACTTCCTTTAAATCCACATGAAATCAAGTTTTGCGGCAATGTTTCTCTTCCCAAATTGTTACCCTGACACTTTTTAGTCTGTGTTAGGGAGCTTTGACGATCTGCTTCCACAACTGTCCTATTAAAAAATAAATAAATAAAAAAATAAAATAAACAGGTTGCCAGATTTTCAGCCCCAAGCATTGCACAAATGGCTGAAGGGCAAGCAGGGAGTTGCCTGCCTTTAGCAGTGGATAAGAAGGCCCATCTCTGCTCTAACAGTCCCAACTGCTACAGTGTCACCCTTGTCCTTAACTCATTTTTAGTACGTGCCACAAACACGGGGGAAATAAAAAGCCTGCGTTAACTCCAAAACATAGTTTATAAATCAGAACAGGACCTCTAATGTATTTATGACTGCTGCCTCTTTTTACAACAGCTACTTAATGTTTTATTCTTTTATAAATGGCCATAAAAACATCATTAGCAGAAATTAACAGTAGAACTGTAAAGTTTTTATTAAAAAAAAAAAAAAACGCTACTTCTAACGCTCTCCTTTCTCTCTAGTTTCGTAAACATAAAACATAGCTCACACACTTCAGCTTGTGCCAGTTTATGATTTTATGGGAAGACCGTGTGAAAACCTTGGTGGTTTAGTATAACTAAAAAATAATAAAAAGATTATGACAGTAGTTTTAGATGAGATTAATATGACTTATTTTTTAATACAGACCTCCTGATGGTGTCCTTTCAAGTTCATTTTCCTGAAATCTGAAACTAAATCAGTCACCATTTAATTCACAAGGCATTAAAAGTGGTATCATCTTATTTAAAAAAAAAAAAAAGACATACATATACATATATATATTTGAATATCAATGGTCATTCTTATCTCTGTGCCCAGCTGTTTGAAACTTTTAACAGGATTTGAGTTGCACAGACATCTTTGGCCTGGAAAAATGAATAGTCATGAAGTGACCATAAACAGAATAAACATCTTCAAACTGTTACAAAGACATACTTTTATTTGTTTTACATAACACAATCACTTTATCCTACTGCTTTAAAAACACTTCTACAGGTTTTCCCCCATCAAGATTTATGCAAAGTTAACTATATAAAAACTTGACCATCATGTCTTATAACCCTAAAGAGATAGAAAAAGAACAACTGCCAGTACAGTTACCTTTCCCACCAAAGCTACTGTAAGGTTCAAGGAATTACTAACAATGCAACGAATTACTGGGGTTTTTTTTTGTTTTCATTTTTTAAATAATGGAGAATTATTGGAGAACCGTTATGACCAACAAGAGGGGAATGGGATCCTTGAGAGGAGTCATTTTTGTTCCCATATCTGCATGCATAAGTAAATGAAAACCTTTAGGTAAACATCTAAAAAGTAAGGTCCAAAGAAAAACATCACGTAGATCTTGCTTAATTCTAAAGTATCTTTGCATGTATATGTGCATATGAACTAGGGACTTTTCTGCTCTGCACTTTTTAATCAGCTGTACAGATTCCCATTGTCTAACATTCAGAAAAAAAGTTAATGAGCATGACTCCTGTTCTCTATTTCCCTCCTGCAGTCCCTACCAAAATTAAAGAGGAATAAGAAAGGCTGTATTTTTCCCCTTGGAGTGTTCTTAAAGGCTTTCTGGTTACAAATTCTTTACACATAATTACTCACTCCAAAAACTACCACTAAGGTAATCCTCCATGCACAGTATTCTGACAGGTGTGGCAGAAAAAAAAACATTTGAATATCCCAAGCAATCAGACCAACTACTGGTATAACATGGAATTCAGGTTCTTTCATCTATCAGCATGACTGACTTTCTGAAGACAATTCAGAGAAAGACACTTCAAACAATTAACAGAAAACTCATCATCTTCCAGAGGCCAAAACCAAAATTCAACACAAGGCACTGAGCACTTCTGTTGTGAATTTTTGAAAAATTCACAGCAGTTGCCTAAGTGACAAAGTGCAGTGTGTTCCTACTTCAGTCTAAATGACTTTTTGAACAAAAACACATAGTTAAAAATACATCCAATTGATCTGGCTTAAACACATACCGATGCAGCAGATGGGATCAAGGTGATATTTTCACAACTTAATGCACTTTAGTTTCCAAGATGGACTGAAAGAAATCATTGCCAACAGCAATACATTGTTTGATAGAGTTGCTATAACACACATGAACACAGATGAAAAATACTGACTCCAATTATTTTTTTCTAAATCCATGTAGCTTTTCTACGTTTAGCATCTCTTGTTGTTGAGTCGATTTTGGTGATTCTGTTTCCCAGTATAATCTACAAAGGATAAAAAATTAGAAATTCTGTTGAACTCAGATTTGGCTGCATGGTATTTCAAAATAAAACCTCTCCAGAGCTTTGTAAAATACGCTTCATGAATAAAACCTCTCAACAGTGCTATTAGGGACCGATAGGCGCAAATCAGATTCATAAAGCAAAAACAGCAACAGAACTAAAAGATCAAATGATGGGAGCAAATATCACGGCAACTGAAGTCAGTGACAAACCTTGCATTAGACTGAGCATAGCTGTAATTTTGTTCCGTTTCCAGGGAACACAAATGCATTACACCACTTGAGCTGCAATTCTCAAAACAAATGAATTGCAGGAGTCCCTTAACAAATTACACTTGAGAAAGGAGCTGAAAACATCATAGACCTCTTACTCCAAAGCCGTGCACGTGCCTCAAACGTAAAAGAACATCTGGAGAACACAAAGATAGCTCAGCTATCATTAATAGCCCAAAGCTACTGGGAGAATAAAGTTTAAGAAAACAAAACAAAACAAAACAAAACAAAAAAAAAAAAAGAAAAAGAAACACACACACACACACCCTCTGGAAGGACAATGAAACCTTTTTTTCCAAGGATTTTATCTTATCAGATACTCAAAGACTACATATTTAATTATGGTTGCTTTGTCAGCTACAAAATCTGCCCCCTACAAATACATTTTGAACTAAAGACTAATTTTGACCAAATTTCAGTGGACATGTAGCAAGTGACTACATGAAAATCAGCAGCTAGGAAGAGGAGAGACACAAAGGAGGGGCTGCAGATAAAGAACAAAAGACAACATCCTACCCACATTAGTGGATAGCAGAGATTCCACAGAGCATGAGGGCTGGGCAGGGAAGAGAGAAGGAAAAGCTCCAGGGACATCCGGACTTCAAAGATCCAAGGCACACCAAATGCCTTTGGGTTTGGGAGGTTATTGGTCTTTGTCTCATCTAACTTGTACCGCTCTGTCACAAGCGCAGAGATCAGTAGATTCCCAGTGTTTCAGCAGAAAAACTATGCAAGCTAAGTAGCTGAATACATGACGATGTATAAAAGGAAAGCAGTGCTTAAGGGATGGTCAGATTATGTCATTGTTTAAAAAGACAAAAAAAGGAAAAGAAAAAAAGAAGAGGATGATGGCAGTTAGATAACAGTATCTGTATTTTGATATTTTACCTGAACAATTCATAAAATACACATGTAATTAATTTCTTTCAAAACAGTATCACTACCAAACAAGTGGGATAAAAATCTTTTTTTTTAAATCTTAAAAAAAAAGTCTCACAAAAATGAATTTTAAAATGTTTTAAAAAGGTTCACTGACCTGTGCATCAAATGTTATTTATTTGAGGTGATAAAAGTGAAAGCTGTAACCTTCACACACAAAATTTCACAGCCAAACATTATAAAAGGTGAACAGCACTAAATAAAGAACAGTAAAAAAAAAAACTGTTAGCAGTAAAATACAGAAAGTGACTATTATTTGTAACATCAATTCAGTGCATATGCTTAGAATAAATACAGGAATGATATCCATCACATAAACTGAGGATATACTGCTTTCTTTGTAAACACTGTTCAATTTTCAAGATGCTTATTCATTTCTCCTTATTCCTCCCCTTCCTGAAACTTCTTGAAAAAAAGGAAAAAAAAAATAATAATTTTAACATTCAAGAGCTCTTATGTTTCTTAGTTTCATAAAGATTTCCGAACTGAAGCAAAGATGTAGGACTGAATTAAGAAAAAAAAAAATCCACGAAAACCACCACAGAGCTGTTCAATACTGTTCAAACTCTCCCCCTGTACAACTTCAGCAACAACACTGACTACAGCACAGCCTCCCATGGCCAGAACATATCTGAAAATGTACAGGCGGAAGAATCTGTGGTCTGGAATTTAAACCACATGGCAATGTTGCCCTTGTGGATGAATTCATATCAAAAGGTAAAACAAATAGAAAAAAAAATGCAAACTAGTCTGCTGCAAGTTCTAATACAGAACATGTCAAGAAAACTATGAATTGCAGATACAGTCTCAGTGTAGAAATATTTGAAAGACATCCTTTTTTCCCCCCATTCTCTTTCATCTTTTTTTCCTCCTCCCAGTAATGCTGTGATAAACTTGCTATCTTTATTGTTCCGGTCATTTCTCAACAAATATATTGTTGAACGAATTTAGTAAATATTGTCACTATTTATTAAAACAGTGATTCTTTCCCTCAATGAAGATGTGTTTATCTACAAAGAACAGTAATAGCAGAAACAGGCCTATTCCAAGCCGATCATTACCTGACTTCACAGCTTTAACATGAACACATTTGAATTGGTTTGACCATTGGCCTTTAACAGAATGATGCAGTTGCATGTTCTTCATTTGAAGCTGCTGGATTTCCAGTGTTTGTGATCTGATTATGGAAAATGATAAACACAACAGCAAATGAAGTCACTGGAAGCTATGGAAAGATTTCTCTCTGAATCAATACAGCAATAGGGATCTGGTACAGGGATGCCAGGTGTAGAAGGTCAGCTCTGGAATTCTAAGCCGCCTTCTGCTCTTGATCTACTTAGTAACCTTTTCTAATTCCAGTTGTTTCCCCCAAATGAAAAACAAAATGACAGGAGAGGATGTGTCAGAGCTCAGCCAGTACTTGGCAGACACACAAAAAAGAAAAACGTTTTAGTGAGTTTCAGCTTACCTCCAATCACTGGTATACCCCAAAGTAGTGACTATTCTTGCATTTCTAATGCACTTCACATTCTTCAGTAATACACAGAGCTCACTACTGCCCCAGAGTCCAGTAAAAACTAATGCCCACAGAAGTTAAATGCAGCAATAGGAAATAAGCAGAACAGAAAAGTCAATACAACAACTAGTAATTTCACATTCTGCGGAGAGTCTACATTGTAGAATTGAAAGGATTTCAAGCCTTTTTAGGGAAAAAAAAATGCTGAATAACACTTTCTATCATCAATATCTGACATCTGCTACACCTTCTAGACTGAGTAAAGTACTGGATAAATGAAGCAGAAGTTCTATAGCAAAAAATATATATTAACTGAGCATTCAGAGACTTTCATAATGTTGACATCCAAGATGGCAACACTTATCAATGCTTTAAGGCATGCATCCTCCCTCTTCTTAAGTTTGTTCTAACTTTGAGCAGGTTTTCCATCTCATGCGTGATGTGGTCATAAGAATGTGCTTGCTTGGGGGATGATAGTTAAAGGTGGCCTTAGGGAAGAAGAATGAGGCCATTTAGGGGCAAGTTTTAGTTTATGTCAACTTAAAGTGCTCACCTGGGACTACAGGAAACTTACCTACACCAAAAAGTCAGACTTTGCTGATCTGCCATCTCAGCTCCCTGAATCAGCTTGCTTTAGAGTAAGACAAGCTTCTGCACTAACAGAGAGGACGGGGAAGGAAGCAAGCAGTCACAGCAGTTTAAGCCCTCATTGCTCCTAACAGGTTTTCACAACCTGCTTCAAACTTACCACCTCCAGAACAGAACCCAAGGTCACTTCTGCAGTCTGCCCATTAATTAAGCTCTATATATTCCCAGAAATCCACCTTCACAGGCATCACATGTTAGGAAGCCAAACAATGTGCTTGAGCCTCTCTCTCTGCAATCGCTGCAAAGCTCGTAAGGACTTCTAGCACAGAACTGTAAACCAGGTCCCTCAGCTGCCACCAGTAAAACTACTAGAGCTTCTTTCTCAGCGTTCTAAAGCCTACCAAAATAACATTGGTTTAAACCAACATGAAAGTTGGTTTCTGAAAGTAGACTTTCAGATCAGTTTGACAACTCAGTTCCAAACTGAAGTCACAAGGCAATTCTGCACTTAAACAAACCTTACACCACATTCCACTTAACAGTTTATGTTTTAACAGAAGGATTTCTTCTCTACATTGCCCAAAACAATTGGGTAACTGTTCTCACATTCTCTTCTCAATTATAATAAATTGAACAGATTTTAGCTTCTCTACCATTCCTCCCTTCAGCTCCATAAGCATGAATAGAATGGTTTTCAAACAAGAAAAACAAAAACCTTCTTTTACAAGTGCTCAGAAAAAAAAAAATGTTTTTTGGCACCACCAAATGGCAAGTTATTTTGATTCATGCACAAGGTTGTTAAAACAAGATGTTGCAGAGCGCTACAAGACTGGGTCAGCATTTCAAAAGGAACATATACATAGCCGAAAGAACCAAAACAAATAAAAAGTTAGCCTTGCAGTCAAATCAGAAGCTACCCAGTACAATATCACCTTGTCAACAAGGATCTAGGCTTGTCTCGGACTAGTTAAGAGGACATCCTGCCGTTTATAGCAAAGTGACACGTTGACATCAGCTGTATTCGCAACGCATCCATGGCTAGAGCCGTCTGTTTATAGACGTGTTTATAGAGATGGAAAAGGGATGTGCAATCTATATTGCACCAGATTTATGCTTTAATAAGTAGTCAGAAAAAAAAAAAAGAGGAACAAGGTGGACAAGTTATTAAATAACAAATTGAGCTTAAAATAAACCACTGGATAAAACAGTAAAAATTTCAGGTACCTAGTAAAATAATGATAATAGAGAAAGCCAGCTGGCATATGCATGGGATTGTTAAACAGAAGTTAGCCAGTTAATAAAGATATTAAACCACAAAAGTAAAGAAATATATTCTTTAAGTATATTAATAAACTATATAAAATGCAAGAGGTACTCCTATTATTAATAACAATATATTGTTATTAAAAAAGGTAGTTAAGCAGAAAGAAAATGTGTGACATTAAAGATAACCCTCAAAAACTCCAAACCTTGCACAATGAAAGGCCTTATTCAAAATTTGACAATTTACTGAGTGATATTTACATAGTAAGTATTCCATCCAGTCCAAGAAGAAACCATTTGGAGTTTATAAATAGCTTTCTCTAAAAGGATAAACACACCCTTCTGCTTTTATCACATTCCTTTCAGCAATAAAAATGTTCAATTCTTCTTACCATTGCAATTTTTTTGTCCTTTTCTGAATCCTACCTCTCCAATGCTACCACCACAGTTTGATCAGCCATCATCATCTGCTTTAACATAACATACGCGCCATCTATACACACAATTCATTCATACTTGTCAAGAAGTTTTGTTTTCCCTTTCCCCTATGACCGCTCACTGACAAATTTCCAGACACAACTTTTAAGCAGCCTTCCAGAACAGGGAGTTGAGGAAACACAGACAAGCTAAATACTTGCCCATAGTCGGGCAGCAAGCCATGTCTTCCAGCAAGGGTCCCCTATTCAGCGGACACATCTTTCATTCAGGAATTCGTTGAACTTGCGGTTCAGGCTGCGGGAGCCAAGACTTTGGTCCACAGAAACAAGGTCTGCCCTCGTGCCACAAGTGGTATAAAGATTTCTCTGCTGCTCCGTATGGCTATGTCCCTATGCTAGGAAATAAAACAGAACAGAGCCTGTTTTCCAGCCACAAAACACAGCAGTACTATGCAGCCTATGCCCACATCGCTCATCTCTTCTCTTGGCAAGAGATGGGAATGGCCAGACATCACTCCGCACGGCATTTTGGGAACCCTCCCTGACTTTCGCTTCTCCCAAACCACATGCAGTCAGTGATTAAAACAGTTATTAGGTAGTGGTCAAAGTTGGACACCAAAAATTATGGACAGTTACAGAAGTAGAGCTTGAACTCACCTCATATCTGCGTTTAGCTGACAAGTATAAACAGTATATAGCTTCAATGAAAGTCCAAAAAAGGTTTGAAAGAAACAGGCAATCTACAAAGACATTCCTACCCACAAATAGCCTATATGAAAGTTCCTACAACAGGCCAGACTAGCCTGCTCTCCATGGCACCAACATGAAGACATCAGTCACATGGGGAATGCCTTGTTCTACAAACACTGGAGACTGCGAGACACCCATTCACTCCGCTCTTTTGAAAACGCTTGCTGAGAAGACAAGCCCCTCACATTCGTAACCACAAGCTGAAGGACACAGGAACCTACTTCAAGATTCAAGACTCCCAAGAAAGGTAATTCCCAAGCATAGATGTCTCAGGAGTCTTCACTGGTGAAAATCAAAGTCTGAAAAAGAAGGAATGGCGAGACATAGTCGTGTAAAACTGATTTACTCCCAAGCACAAGGCATGCAGGAGCTTGGCATGATGAAACCCAAGCTTAACAACTAAGGTAGTGTGTGTTGAGAACAGATTACTTCACTTTCCTGTTACATCAAACAGCAACTTTCATCAGTCCTAGGGCGAGAAAAAAAAAAAAAAATGAAAATCCTACTGACATCACACTTAGGGCTGGGCAGACAGAGGCAGATTAGGAAATACAATGAGTCACTGCAAACATAGAGCACATACGAAGGGTTTTCTAACTGCTGTGCAAAATCTGGTCTTACAAAGAAGGGACGATATTGGCAAAGCAAACTACAAACGAACTAGAGTAACAGCAACACACAGAGCGAACAAAACATCTGCGAAAAATGAAAACATTGTAAAAAGGACAGGGAAAGACAGGCACACTGTGGGAAGGGAAAAATCCACACAGAATTCATCAATCAAGAAGGAAACATCAGCTAAAATAAGCTGAAGGGTGGACAAGGAGGAAATAATACGAAGCAGAGAAGCAGATAAGATGGAGAGAGAAAGCGAGCAATGCAGAGACAAAGCACAGGCAACACGGCTAGGGGCCAGAAGAGAATTCACTCAGGAAAAGTTTCCAAGGTATCCGTATATACACTAAAGAAACACAGAAGATAAATATAACAACAACAAAAAAAAAAGTGTTAAGCAAAAGAATGATTTATCATTAACAACCAAAATGTGTTAGGAGAAAAAAAATATTAGTGAAATATAAACTAAAGCTTATAACTTTTTAGAGAAGAGAGAAGAGTAGCTTTACCAGTTTACAAGTAAATAAAATGGAGACACTACTGACAAAATACAGGGCACAAAGGGAGCCTAGATAGTGAAGAAAACTATAAAGGAATAAACAGGACAAGCACTTGGTCATCGTATCTCAGACATGCTATATGCCGAGTCAAGGTACTCAGTGTTGCAGAAATGCTACTAAAATACTTAGGGCAGAAAAAAAATAGTATTTTTCCTGCCAATTATAAAATTTCCCCACAGGATGAAGCTAAATAAACTATACTATCGAAGGGAGACAAAGCAATGCAGAAATGCCTGCCATTTCAGGAATATAATCCAAGATGGGTCAGAGTGTAATTAAAGACGCAAGGGTTTTGTATAACATCGCTAGAACTTGAGATCTCAAAGTTTTTTTCCTTTAGGAACTATTCATGGCTTGACATTAGGGGATTTTTTCGACGCAAGTGGAAGGGTGAGAGGAAGGAAGAATGCTGGAATTATTAACAGCTGAATAAACTTTGTTAAGTACAGCTAAACTGCACCGGAGGCTGGGCACGGTGCAGAGGCTGGGAGTCAGATCAATAAGCACCAACAAAAGCACCAAATCTTCACAGTTTCCAGCAGGAAGGTGGTCTCAAATTCTGATCATCTCTTCTTTGGATCTCTTCACCAAAGACTGCTACTACCGCTGTAGTGTTGGCTTTTTACTATTATTATTATTACTCACTGTGTTCTTTATTACTGTTCTAATAAAATAATAATCATAATAATAATAATAGTAGAACAGTAATAAAGAACACAGTGAGTAATATCCAAAAGCCTTACTTTTTGGTTTTTTTTTGTGTGAGCCAGAACTACTTTAGAAAGCCTCCAAATGACAGAGCCCCCCAATTCTAGCCATAAGATTTGGCATCTCTTAGTCATTTTACATTTTAGAGTTAAAAATACTCATGCAGACTAGAATTTGTTATTGATCCATTTTCCAAAGAATATGAAATTTAGAAACAGAATTAAAAAAAAAAAAAAAAAACTACATTTTCTGCTTTCCTAATGCCTATGACAAGAGGTTTATGGGCTGAGAAAGTCTGGTGCAATTTATTGGGAGGATACATAAGACCATCTTAATTACATAATAAAAGAACTCCCTGTTAAAATGCAAATACCATTTTTGAACTAATAAAAAGCAATCATAACCCTTCCAAGGCTTTTTCAGCTAAGAACACAACTAACTTACATATATTTAGTTTGGAAGAAAAGCATTCTCAGTGCACACTAAAGAGCAATCGAGTTGCCATAAAAATTGAGAACTTGTTAACCGGATTGTCCTTCTCCCCCTATAAAATTTTATGAGCTTTTTCGGATTGCTCATTTTTCAATAAAATCCAGACTATGAGTCCATACCTGCCTTTTGAATTCCTACCACCTATTCAAGCTTTACAACAGATCAATACACTAAGTCTGGTATAGCAGAAGTCAAACTCGCCTAGAAATACCAGTGAAGCTTCTTCTTTCCATACTAATTATGACAGCCTGACAAAAAGCATTGATGAAACAATGAAAATACTCCACTTTCTCTGTTTTTTTTTTTTTAATGGCCAAGCAGAGACAAGTTACAAGGAGACTAAACAAACAAATAAAACCTCTCAGGATGAAAACCCTGCTTTCCCATCTTGAGACAAATTGGATGGAAAAGAGAACCATCTAACAGAAGAGGTCAACACTGAGGCTCGATTCAGCTTTCAGCTCTCCCACTCAAGCACATCAGCTCATTGCGTCCAACCCGAGGACGAGGCTGAGCTTGGGGCGCCTGCAGACGGTGGGAGAGCTACCAGGCCCTGCAAGGAGTCGCCTGTCAAGCAGCAGGTGGCACTCTTCAAGTGCACACAGCCCCAAGGCCAGCGCGCAAGCGAGGACACCTCACACACTGAGATGGGCTTTGGGGGAAGAGACATTACAAAGCAGTATTGAATCTTTTTAGCTGTAACTGACAGGCGTGGGGGAATGCAGTGACTGCTTTTCAACCATACATAAAGCAATCCTTGTACCCAACGTTCCCAGTTAGTTAATGAGTGATACACACTCAATGTTGGTGAACGTTACTGCATACTGACACACTAAAACCAGTGCCTCGTGAAACTGTTACACCTTCACACGTTACTTTGACTGAAATCTCATACAAGCCCGCACTCACCATAAAAAGATGCTATTTTAAAAGACAAAGCTAACACACATAGATTTTGTAACAGCTGCTTTTCAAAGCTGGATGGCAAATTTGTTAGTACAAATGGAATATATGACTAAATATTTTGAAACAATATAGAAATCACTATTATGATACTTGCTGGCAAATAGGCAGCCCATACACCAAAAGAATCATGAAATGCTTTTAGAGATGAAATCTATGCAAAATATTACAAAAATGAGAAGATCTTTCTATAGAACAGGTGTAAAATGATCTATCCTTGCAAACAGTATTTCTTCATTTAACAAATGCTGACCCTTCTGTATTTTTTAGCTGGAAATCAATACTAATTATTTCAAATCTGATAAAACAGTAAAAGAACAACAGATTTGGTAGCAGAATTTGAGTACAGGTACTTGTGATTACAACAACCAGCAGAGGGAGTATAAAAACAAAACATAAAAACTCCAAACAGCTCTTTCTCTTTTTAATCTGTTTTAACTTAGCATTTAAAGTTTCCCTTAAAATTAAAATTGTACAAAAAAAAAATGCAAATTCCAAAGCATGAAAAGAAATCCCATTTAATTGTAAATTATTAAGCATGATTAACAACTGTATTACTTTTTAAGTAGGGTTTATAAATTTACCTCACACACATTCTCATTATTATTTTAAGAATGTAAAACTAAATGTGTTTCAGGTGCAGTACATGTCATCTATTTCTACTAAGCTACAGTAAAAGATCTTGAAAGCAAATAAAAGATAGCACTAATCTGCGTAATATATGATTTAGAAGTGATTAAGCCAAATATTTGCTTCTCCTTCAAGTTTTCACCAGATCCAGCTGATCAAAGTGGCTTAAATGACAAAAACAAGGAGCAAGGACAGAAGCAGCAGGGCTAATTGGAAACTTTAGCCTTGTTCCAAAACCTTAAATGAACAACCATCCTTTTCTAAAAAGTGAAGACCATCATTCAACTCAGTTACATTATCCCGCTAACCATTACTTAAAATGAAAGAACATTTCTTGCACAGTGCATCTTAAAAAAGCAACACCTCTGGAGAGTTAACTCTGAAGGATTTACCTACTTTCTCAAGGCCTGAGTACTGTGCAGCCCCAAGACAACAGACAAACACAGACAACGGAGCTGAGAAGTCAAAGGGACAGAAGATTAGTTATTTTAAGTGTAAACTGCATGCTTCACAGACTACAGTTTGGAGAAAAAAAGTCTTATATAAATGCATATTATTTCAATGTTAACTGCTCACACCCACAGTTTCCATCCCCTTAGCTTCACTTCTGTTTATTTGTCCGTTTTCTTCCACTTTCTTCAAAGGAGAACAGCAGTGGTCCAGCATGGGACACACGTTCACGAAAAAACTGGCACGTTACAAAGTGCCAGACCTGAGGGGGTTGCTGAACGACATCATGAACCATCACAAACACACACTGCTGCTTCTCGGGCAGCTCTGCTTCTCTAGTCAACATGGAGCCAGAATCCCTGTGGGTAAAACCCAGGGACTATTCTGCTTTCCACATCGGTATCTAAATTTTAAGGAAGATTTATTTACAAAACCAAATTCTGTCTACCTTTACACATGCTGATTTTCAGCTGTGAATCACATTTGGCTTACAAAATCTTGATTACAGGTAGTAAAAGTACAAACCAAGAATAGGAGGGTTAAGTCAATACTAACTTTTCAGTTAGCCCAGGTAACAGGAACACTTTTAGCTTTGTTTAAACTATTGCTATTTTTCTCCTAGTACAAATTCCCCCTACATATACTTTCCCCTTAGAGTTTTACAGTTTTACACACTCTTTAAGGCTGCCACATTTCAGCACAAGATAAGCTTACCGCATCACAAAGAAAAGCAGGCAAAACACAATTTTATGCAAAATTATCAATATGCCAGTAATATTCCCAGAAGTACAAGGCCCGTCCTGTAAAACACTCCTACCCATGAGCAGACTCAAGGGACACAGACTAAATACTAACATATTTAATAATATTGCTACACCTGCAACTCGAGAGACCTTGCTTGCAGAACAAACATGGGATGCTCTCATGGAGACAAGACATCTCACAAAAAACTTTGAAAGGCTGGCAACTTGCAGTACCCTAATTATGGCAGAAATCCATTGCAGAACAGATGCAGGACTATAGATAAGCTTCCTTGACACATTGTTTTGCACTAAATTACACACTTAATAGACTAAGAACAACCACACACACACAGGGTACAGAAACCTCTGCATTCTCATCCAGTGCTTTATTCTGAATTGTAAGAAAATCAAAAACAGTCAACTGCAGCATAAACTAGATGCTGCTGAATCCAGAAGTTTAATAACAGGAATAATCTAAGAAAAATTGGAGAGCCTGACAGGACTGCATGCAAGTAGAATTTTTTTCCAGAGGGGAAAAAAAAAAAAAAAAAAGAAAAAACATCTCCAGCAATTTCATTGCTGTACAGTCTTAAAAACTCTGTTAGGCCACTTTTCAGTCTCCCCTGTAAAAATATTTAGACTTCCCTTGTAAAAATATTTAGACCTTTTTTTGTCCCCAAAGCATAACAGCATATACGTATGGGTACACATATGATTTAGAATCTGAAATACCATTTGAGAACCACTAAGAGCTATGAGACACAGCACATTATCTGTATTATTCTACATGATCTCACCCTCTTCAAAGCAATAATAGTCTTCCTGTTGTACTGTAACCAGTATTGTGTACAGTACTCCAAACACAGCCCAACAAGTGCTCTTTGCAATAGCCGCACTGTTACTGAATAGTATCTTGTTTGACTTCCCTCCACTCCACCTCTTTTTTCAGCCCGGTTTCCTAAGGAAATCAGACTTATGCAATCACTTGGAGAGTGTACGCATTATGTACGTATCCACACTCATATGTGAATCTCTGCCTGCCTGACCTTAATAACACCTCTTGAATCCCTTGGTCAATTTCAGTCACGTCCAATACTGGCTTAGAGTCCTCAGACATTTAAGTTCTTGAAAGTTTCACGAGACAGGCAGCAGAGGACAGAAAAGTGGCTGCACAGAGAGAGCGGCTGCACATCTTGTTAGAGATGTCAGAAAGCTCACAGGGAAAATCGCTGCTCTGCCCCTTTCCTGCCTGCAGGAAAATCTTCAGTCAGAGGTGAGGTCACTATCAGTCAAACATGAGTTTCTTCAAGTGTTCCTAAAATTGCTTAAGTTGAAGTCATTGCTTCTTTTTAAACGGTGTGTGTATAGAGCTGCTGTTTTCCACGTCTTCTTTTTCTTGGTCTTGATTGTTGTGCATGACACGTTCTCTGGCTCTGTCCCTTACTCTCAAAGCCACTTACTTTTTAAAAAAAAAAATCACTTGTATTGCATCCACAACTAGCCTTCTACGCTTCTCATATGAACAAAAAAAAAAAAGAGAGGAAGAAACTGCAACAGATTAATAATCTCCTGAGGTCCTAAAAGTAAATGCGTCCATGGCATAATCAACTATAAAATGTTTTTTAAAAAACAATGCTTCAAATATAAAACTGTCTTTATACACCTCTCCTGTACAACCAAACACAACCAGACTTGCAGGCTATTACACTTAAGAAAGCTGTAAGGCATTAAGACAAATAAAGGTTTCAGCTGGCATCTCTACAACTTCTGTCCCCTCAAAACACCTACGTGCGTGGACTGACTGCCGTTTACCTCTATCCAAAAAGCTACAAAAGCGAAGGCACGCCAAGGGATTCAAACGCATGTTGAGAGACGCTTTAAAGGATAAACCTCAGATATAAAACAGCATTACGCGAAACAGCCCCAGTCAGCTACGGCTGATCAAAGTCATCCTGGACATTAAACCACAATGACGACGAACGCTGGCTAGTTCGGGGCTACGCCAGCGCGGCCATGCGCCCCGGGCCTAGGGCCGGCGGAGCGCGGTGCGGGGCTGCCGCGCCCCCGCCGCCCCGGGGCCCCGC
>VWPW01003908.1:157244-337185 GCA_013389825.1 Crypturellus undulatus | reverse complement strand
CGCCGCGCGCCGCCCCGGCCGCTTTCGTTGCCCGCGCGCGCACAGGCACCTGCACCTGCGCCCGCCCAGGTGTCGGCGCGCGCCGGGCAGCCCCCGCGGAACTTCCAACTGCCGCAAAGTTTCCGCGTCGGCTGCGACTCAGAACGCCTTTTCTGGCGGATTTGCGGCTCCTCCACAGAAAGAGCAACACGCACGTTCAGCTTTTAAGGCATTCGCGCGTCTGAGATAGAGTATTTCGGGGCTTCGTTGAGAGTGAGGCGCTCGCTCCAGCTGGAAGTTCAGAGTCTCGCTGTGGAGCTGGAAGGCTGTAAAATAAGATGTTTACCTGAAACCACAAAGCTTTCAAATTAAAATACGTTTTCAGCGAGGGGAGCGTTCTACAACAGGGAGAAACAATCCACGCTGTCTGCAAAAAGTTTGAAATGCCAGAGCAGATTAAAGACTCTGGCTAAAAACACAAAACAAGCAACCAAAGAAGCAAAAACATCGGAGAGGGCAGGTTTTACAAAACTGCTTTCCTCTGCGTGGTTCTTAAAACATGTTTTTACCTAAAAATCCTCAATTGAAATACAGAGAGCTGCATCTGCCTCTGTGATTTTCTCATAATCCATTTAACCTTATGCATACATTTTAGTAACTTATATTTCATATATTTATCTGAGACAATAGTATGCTTTTCTTTCCTTAAAGCCAACCCTTATTTACCAACTCAAAATATAATGCTTTTCTCTCATAACTGCCGAAGAATGAAGACATCCAGCAAATATTTACATTCCCTCAGAAAAAGCTTAGCTAATCGGAACAAAACTTCAGTGAATTGTGCTTTATTGTTGCAGTCTGTTTGCTTAGCTACATATCATTATTATTAGAAAATCTCCAATACTAAAATGTTTAAATTGAGAACTAATCAATTGAAATAAAAATGGCAAACTACTCACCTGAAACAAATGAAAGGTAATACTTTATACAGATCAGTCCCAAACTGTTTCTGTCAATATCAAGAGTAAATTACTGAAACTTTGCATTGCTTATTTGGCAAAACCCTGTTCAACTATGCTAAATTCCTTAATTGCTGTTAATCTAAACTACAACTTTTAAAATATCACTTCCTCAAATGGTACTTTGTAGTTATGTATGAATTATGAATTGCACATATGTGTATGTTCAAAAATAGACAAAATACATGTTGATTTGTGAGAGAAATCACCAGATATATAGATAAACTTTTGTTTTTGTAAATAACCTTTAATCTGGACGCTGTTTACTTAATTATTGACAATTGATAGCTGATTGATCACCTGCTTCTTGAGGAAGAAAGCAAAAGTAATTACAGAAGAAATACAAGATGACAATGAAAAATAATTTTCAAGATACATATTAGTAAAAACATATACTGATTTTCAAGCAATCAAGCATGCTTGGTGACATGTAAGTATCAGGGGACAAGTTAGCAGTGAATCACATTTGCATTTTCCCCCAAATATTTGTAAATCTGAGTTTTCATGTTCAGTGAGCATTACACAGTTTCCATTGCCATAGTGAGATGGTGCCACTGATGCAACTGTGGTACTAGCCATATATCCACTTAATTTACCAGAAAATTCTCACCCACTCCAACAGGTATTTTTGATATGTTTTGATACATCATCCCAAAAGTGGATTTTAAAAAACTCTGAAACACAAATAAATGCAAATTAAAACACTTTTATGCATCCATTTGCATTAGATGCAAGGCTTCCATTTTGAATACATAATGTCAGTGGACCAATGGAATATATATATATTTGGTTGTATATGCCTGTGTAAATACATTATCACAGGAGCTGCCCAGTTGTTTCCAGTGAAGTCAACAGGAGTTGTAGCATGCATTGTACTGACAGGAAAAGGCCTATTTTGAAAACAATAATTTGGTAATACATAAAGGAAAATATTTCAAAAAAATATCAAATTGAATTACAACTTTTTTTTTGTATTAAATACAGCTTAAGAACAAGCACCTATTCTTTCCCTGTTCTGGCTACTGCCGTGGAAGAACGACAGTGACTCATCTTCCATTTGGTCCCACTCCTTTGCCTCAAATCCTGTCTTCTCATTCATTATCCTTATATCCTAAGAGTCCCTTCTATGCAAGCATGATCCATTCCTTGAAGAAAAAAAAAAAAAAAAAAGGAAAGACAGATAGATTATGGGGAAAGGGAGTTCAGAAAGAACCAGGATGACGGCAGTATAGGAGTGGAAACCACCAGCTGAGTGTGGGTGAGGCAGGAGGGGCTCCCGTGAAATACGCACCTTGCGCTCTGCTGCAAAGCAGGGCTGTTGCAGCACACAGAGGACTGCGGGCAGAAAACGCACAACAGCAGCTAAACCCCAGGCTCTAGAGCTAAGGAAATACAGCCCCAAATTAAATTCCCATATGGAAAGATCCTGGGCAAGTTAGTAAATATAACTGCCTTTTTATAAGGATTTTCTGCTAAATGATCTCACAGAATAGAATAATTATTACTCAGCTACTGAATTGCTATCACAATTTAGGAACCTACAGGCAGGATATTGTTCACCAAAGTCTTTTTCTATAAATCTTGAGAATGATTTATATCAAACCCTCTTTCATAAAGGATTGCTTTTACGAGGGCTTATTCACCAACACTGAACACATGCAATGAGCAAATTTGCTTAAAGAGCGCAGGTCAACCATTTTCTCCACTTCCTGCAACACTCATACGAGCAGCCTCCCTTCCACAGGAATATTAAGAGCAAGTGGGAGCGTTTGCAGCCTGCACACGTTGCTTGCACTGCTCCTTGTGCTAGCGGCCATCTTGAAAATGCTCTGTGGCTCTGGGAATTACCTCGTCCAGATGCAGAGGAAAGCCTGCGTGATCCAAAACGAGCTGCACTGCATTCAGCAAAGCAAAACAACGCGTCTGTTCAGAGATAACTGACATACGGAAAAAGAAAGAAGTAAATAAATACATTGTTTGTTCAGCTCTGCTCATGTCTCTGACTTCTGCTCTGCAAGGATTCATGTGAAAGGCTATGTGGCTGGAACTCTACATAATAAAGCTTCTGTAGAACTGACATCCTATCAGATATACAAAATGCTAGTACATTTAATAAAGCTAGTGAAGACGATGCCTTTTCTGGCAGACGTTTTTTTTCCTTTTAGAAAAACACAGAAAAAACATTTATATATTTCAGTATTATTTTATTATTTTCCAGGGGAAAACTGCAATTCTTTATGGAAAGAAGATACATCATGCACAAGATTTTTATGAGGCATAGTGCTACACAGTAGGTTGCAAGAAAACTCAAAATACATTTTAATTTTTAAAGAAAACAAAGAGTGTCAACTTACAGAGGGAACACTTTACATTTCCTTTTCCTACTAATGTATTTGGGTTTGTTTCCTATAAAAGACTATGCAAGAGACTAAGAAAAAAATAATGATGCTATGTACCATTTTGTTCAGTCCTGGGTAGCACAAATATATTTATTGCTTTGTTGTTGTTGTTTATTTAGGGGGTGTTCAGAGGAGGCAACAGTTGTTCGAATTTAAGCTACTTCTGTCAAAGCAAGAACATAAAAACCGCCAGAGAGGACTCTTGTTGATATAAATCAAAACTTCAACAGCTGTTGTCTTTGCAGAGAGATGTATATCATAAGCCAGAAGCACCACAGACACTGCATTCTCATTGGTACAAGAACTGTCTTTGGACTCATGTCTAGCACAACAGGATCCTGGCCTGGGACCAGGGCCTCTTAGGTAATAATGAAATACAAAGAGCAAGCAGCATAGCAGTTGGCAGGGTGGGCAATGCACTGCCATTACCTAATGCTGCTAGAACAGTCATTTTTTTTGCAACAAAAATGGCCAAAATTACTCATATTTTGTAATCTTATCTTTCCATTTTCATATTTAAAGAATCCCCTACAGTTAATTTATGACTGAAAAGCATCCAGTTATATTTTGCTATCTGGTATAGAGAAAGGAAATAAAAAGCGATTATTGAGCTTCTACTCCTTCAACTCAAGATATGCTTCTTCCTAGCATATCACACATTCAATGCACTGCCACTGTCATACTAAGGATGCCAGCTTTTCTACATAACCTTCTCTTGCAACCCCATTCCTCCTTTTCCTGTTTCCTAACAGTGAAAAGTAAGGAGACTTCTCCCCAACACACTTGGCACAGTTCTTGAGATACCCTCCAGCCTCATTGCTGGGAAGGTCTTTGATGGAACTGACTGAGGGTGAATTGCAATCATTAGCCTTCAGAGTTAACATCCTGATCAAAGACTGTAAGGAAATGCCTACCTTTAGCAAACACTGCCTATTTATATGTCTTCTAAGATAGTCCTAGCCTATGTATAGCCTATCCTAGGACCTTTTTTTTATTTTTTTTTTTTTGCCCTGTTTTTATACCCAGAGGCTTGTTTGCTTACCCTTTCTTCTTTCTTCCTTACACACATACACAGAGGCAGTATTTCTCCAGCCACAAAAATCAAGATAATGAAACCGATTTTCTAGGTCAGTTAATATCAACATGTGCAAAAAGCATGCTGAAGGCTTGGGTAGTACTGTTATCATCCCCGAACAAATATGCAAACCTAGACCTTTGCCGAAAAGCTTATTTGATTCAATATGATTCTCCTCTTCCCAAAGCAGTCACACCTGCCACGTGCTTGGCTACTCACTCTCTTTTATCTCCCAGCCTACTTCATCATCATTATCTCCCTCACCGTGATCCAGCAGCCCCGTCACACGGCCAAGTTCCTGTCCCTACGCACAGCCCATCAATCCTTCCCTGCAGGTCACCACTTTTCCCCACGCCACCACACATACTGAACACAGCAAACGCTGCCAGCTGGCTGCCTCCCTGCTGTCCCAGCTGCAGCAAGCTCCTCTCCCACCTTCCCCTTGAGTCATCAGGGGCTTTCCCAGGAACAGCTTGGTCCTCCCGCACTGCCAGCAGCACCCCAGGGCCCCTCAGCCTTCGCCCAGGCCTTAGGGTGCTCTGCAAACCTTGCTCCAACGTGGAGGAGAGATCATCGAGAGACTCCCCACACTCCACCAGAAGCTTGCAGCCCCTTATGGAAGGGGCTACACACTGGAAGAAAAGAGCTGGCGTTATTCTGGGCAGCCTTCCCATGGAGACAGGGAGCCAGATCATCTCTTCACCTTGGCTTCGGTTTCCCGAATGAATGTTTGGGAGACCAAGTGGAGGCCATAGAGATCAGGCACATCCTACCTGATACCCACCTGATATTAAGGATCAGCAGCTGCTCCAAAACAGCCCAGAAGGAGCAGGAGCAAAAACAACAATCTCTTCATGAGATTTCCTTAAAAAGAAAGTAAAGTTACCGACATGAATCGCGTTCAGGCAGGAAGTTTGCTACCAATGTTAATCAAGTAGGAGAGATGTTTTGAAAGAGTGACTGATTAATTATGCATAAAATGAACACAGTAGTAGTTACTGGAAAATATTGCAACCACATCGGGAAAGAGAAGACTTAGGTATCTAGCAAATTTTTACAAATAGTTTATTTGATCTGATTACATAATATTTTTCATTTCTTTTTCTTAGGCACATACTTTGTCTCTCCAAGATGAAAGCAGAAAAAAAAGCATAGTTTCAGCATAAGCTACTGGAAGCTATCTGTACACTCTTCTTGGATCAGCTTTCCCTTGTTGGACATTGGGCAAGGATGTGAAAGCTGCACCTGGGGATCTATTTTCCAGACAAAGCAGCAATGCAGTTCCCACCTAATCACATAACTCTGAGTCCCTAAACAGAGGAAGCTTTCACCAGTCCCTCTAGTTTGCAGGTTCTAGAAACAGAAAAAGGAAATCATACAGTACTCCCAACACCCAAGTTACATCAGACTGTCTGCACATCTGATCTGACTCAAGCACACAGATATAATTATTTTTTATTTTTTTTTAATAAGAGATTGACATCCAGACTAAACAGGCCATTAATTCAGGAGCAACTCTGGGTTTGTTTCCGGAGAAAGGGTTTCTTTGTAAGACCATAAACCTCCCATTTAACCTAAAGCTTTCTGTGGGGTTTTCCACCCATGGCTACCCTAACCTAAGTTGTGGTTTAATTGGACGTGGCTTCACTACATAAAACCTAAAGGATTTCAGTAGAAAAGCAGAATATTTGCTAGCAATACCCTTTGCTGCCTGTCAGCCTTTGTCCTGCATGCAGTACAGATTCCAAATTGGAGATCATTATGATCACCTACAAAATTCACAAAAAAAATGAATCTCTAACTCAGAGTTGGGCAATGTGGTTTGACGTTTCAGTCCCTTGGAGCACCAAAAGAATAGGATATCATTAATAAAGCTTTAATGGCCCATGGAACGAGGCTTTAAATAAGGGGAAAAGGGAACCAGGGGAATCTTTAATTAAGAGGGGAGGGGAAGGAGAGGATACCAGGCGCCATTCTAGGGAGAAGTGGAAGCTTAAGAAAAAGAGCAGGGTGCAGGGGCTAGAGCCACCAGCTTGTTTTCTAGCAGCAGGTCCCCAGCGCTGCCGCACAGTGCCCGTCCCTGCTGCAGCTCAGCGGAGCTCAGCACCAGCGGCTGACAAGGGGACGGTCCCCTGCTCCCTCACTTCCCTCCCGCTGACACAGCCTGGCCATCCCGCGTGGCGGGGGCACGGTTATGCAAGGCATCCTGTGCTCAATACACCTCTCTTCCCCCGCCACCCCCAGATGATGAACTCAAAATTGTTATTAGTACCTAACTTCATGATTTTGTGCTTTGCAGTGCTGCATTTCATCCTATTTCTATTAATACAGACTTTAAAGTTCTCCCATTCATTTCACAATCTACCCTAGCCCCACCTCCTGTGCAGAAAATAAGTCTCTCAAATTTTATAATCAATAAACACCCCTCCTTGCAAGAAATGAATAAAAAGAAACCAGCCCAGGCCCCAAATTCTTGGTGAAATCAACTTGATACCTTCCTTCAGTGTAGCAATTGTCCTCCCTTCAGTTGTAAGTATTTTGGTTACACCCTGGTAGTCTCCAGCACCCAAAGCATCTGTGGGCTTCACAAATGCTGCAGAATTTGCCTAATGCCCTTGGAAAATAGGGAGGTGTTGCTAATTCTGATTTTACAGGGGAAGAAGCACAGAAGTTGAGAGGTTTTTCCCTACAGTTATGCAGGAAATTTATAAGTGAGTTAAAAGAATGAAACAAGAGTCTTCTTGTGCCCTTTCTATTCCTTTGCCACCCATATTGCCCTTCAGGAGGGTGAGCAAGCCAGCTCTGCAGGCAGGAGAGCTGCCCGCAGAGCAGATTCAGGAGAAGCACAATTTTTCAAAGCCACATGCAGTGCTGAGATCAAAGCATCCCTTCTCGCTTGTAAACTACCAGACTCGTATGCAGGAGCTCTCCACAGAACATTAAATTACAACATGCATCTCAGTTTCATCTGAGAAGAAATTTGGAAACTCCAATCAACACGAACTGTTGTTTGATAAAGATCTCTTTTCTTTTGCTTGTTCATAACCGTAAAGCAGCCTCACCTCCATGGGTATCCCTTCTCTTACGTGAGAACTTGCTCCCTATAGCCTGTCCCAAGTGCAGAGGAAGATTCCTTCCTAGAGATTAGTGCATTGCCAATATTAACACCTTTCATGTGATGCTACCTTATGCTGCCAAGTGAAAATATTTAATCCACATGACTTGTGATGAAGCACAGCACGTAGCCTGATATATTTCTGAAGCTTTTCTTAGACTTTTCCAATATTTAGTTTTAAGACAGCAGCACAAACGTAACTGACACAGCAGCAGCTGCTATCATTGCACTAACCTGTGCTCCTTTTTGGGACATAGGTGACCTGGTCACAGCAGGATTTATTACAGCTGCTACTTCTATGTACACTGTGTGTCAGATTAGATTTTTCATACAAGACTTTGAAATGGTTGTTGTTTTGAGTTAAAAAAAAATTAATTCATACTCATCCAGGAAAATCAGCAGATATTACTCTATAGGAAAGAAATTCCAATGTATAGCCAGTGCTACTTTCTAAACCCTATAGTACTTTAAGGAAATAATAGAATAAACATAGAAAAAAAAAAGCAAAGATCTAAATCTGATGTACAAGAGTATACAAAAGGGAAAGGAAGAACAGCTGTGTTATCAGATGGCAAATTACAATTTGCAAGGAAGGGAAATGCGGAGAAAGGTGATGAAAAACTAAGCTGAGTCACCATCTCAGAGCTTTAGGGGAGCCCTGGGAAAGGATACGTGGTCATTATTTAAAAATCAGAACAAGTTTTTTTTCAGTTGTTTAGCTAACAAATTACTGTAAATCCTACCACACCCTTGCATTAAATTCAGTCAGACAATTAGAAATATGATTGTCTAATGGATCCTTCATGTCCTTACTATCCAAACCATAAAAAGTCTTCCTGAATGAGAAGTTCAAGCTGACCTGTAAGAATTCACATATTTATCCATGAGAAAGACATTGTCTTCCTGCCTGAAACCCCGTGCCTGATTCTGTTCTGCTTTATGCCAGAGAAAGGCCATGGACTTCCATGGATTCAGCTATTTATGCTGCAATAAAGGACAAGTTAGACCAAGTGTTTTTGGCCTTTCCTTCCAGTGCTTCCCTTGCTGGCCTTCCTAGTTTCACTCTTTGTAATGAACCAACCACTGCTTCTTGTCTTCGGTTTCAAACCTTCTCCAGCTGTGTCTCACAGGGAGCTGGCTGAGAGGACGTCCTGCCTCTGGCTTTCCAGGGCAAAAATGCTGGAAGTTAGGGTGCAGGTGAGTGTTTTGCTGCAGTCACCTGGGAAAAGGAATAGATAGGTTTCTCAAACACTCTGGAAGAGGAGAAAAGTTTGGGGATCCCCATACAGGTAACAGTGTTAGCACTGTGTGAAATTTAGCAGCAATGAACAATTTCAAGCCCACCACTGCAATTAGATAGATCTACCAGATGGAAAACTACTTTAAAACCTAACGAGACTGTCATATTTTGCTGATTCTTCAACATGTGCCTTCCAAGCATGTTTCAAAACAAAACAAAACTAAATCCTCAGAAAACCAGAGAAAGCAAAATTACAACTGGGCTTTTCACACATGAGACCAAAACAAACTACCCACATTTGCAGACTCAGACTTTGCTAGCTATTTAGTTGTAAGGTAAATTTTTCAAGCTCTGCATTAACTGCTGAATGAAAGGAATTTCCTCAGAGTTCCCTACAGTAAGTACTTTTTCAAAAGAAAAACAGATGGGACAAAATAAATAGATGGTACATGAGATCATAGTCATACTTAATACACTGAAGAAATTGTTTAAGGCTTGCTATTCCCTGGTGTCACTGTCTGACTAGGTATCTCACCTTCAGTTACGATGGGAACAATTCTGACTTGTGCAATCAACATCTTTAGAACATTCTGCCATTTGCAGAAGACTTAATTTACTCAAAAAATATATAAAAAATGATTTTCCTTACTTTTTCTATCATATTTATCTTGCATTTCCTGCAAAAGTCCACTGCAGGACTTTTTGACTTCATCAGTACACTTCTATGATCACGCATGTTAGAGATTTGCATATTCCAAGCACAAATATTGACCATGTCCAGCTGACAGATCATTTCAGCCTGTGTTTAATCCTTGAAACATTTTGTTCTTGTGTGTTTAAGGACTCTATGGACACTGTGTTTATACAAATGGCTATGCACATAGAACTAACTAAATAATTAGCACTAAATACTAAGGTATAACCAAGCACTTATGCATCGTGAGTGTACTTTTTTTTTAAAAAAACAGAAATGTGAGCAGAGACAGGCTAGTTTGTTACAGGTAATAGCAAAAGAGTTTGCTTCTTTTACAGAAAGGCTAAAACTGTGTAAATGATTTAAATGTTGGGGGATCATGTCTATGCTAAAAAATTGGATGGTTATATATAGCCAATGAGGTACAGTAGAAATTAGCAAAGAAGCATACCTGAGTTACAGAATGTAGGCAGGCCCTTCAATGAATGAGGCTAGGAAAAATCCCCTATGGACAGTTAATTCCACAGTTGCCTTAACTGTTTTTTTTTTTTTTTTTTTTTTTTTTGCTGTTTCTACCCAAGTTTCTGGAAGTAGATTCCTTCAGAATGAGGCAAGACTGTTACTGCAATTTGAAATGGCTTCTCTTACCTTCAAAATATTGGGAAAGTGGGGGACACGGTGTTTAGTTGTAGGAATGGAACACAAAATAAAAAACTGAGCTGAGTAAAAGTTGAATAAGGACTTCAGAATATAGCCCTGTGAACAGACTGTGCTCCAAAACAGTACCTGGTTGGAACAGTTGGTTTAACTTATTTTGTGATATAACAGTATCTCAGAGTAGGAAGAGATCTAAAAATATTAGTGTTCGTATGTTAGGAATAGTGTTTTTGCAAAACAGTAAAATATTGTGAGAAAGGAGGGATTAAAGCAGGCAATATGAATGTAGTGGTTGCCAAATGTCTCCGTCCCATATTGTTACTGAACTTTGCAGTGTGACTGTTCGCAAATGCCTTCTAGACACCAATTTCCTGCCTCGCCATCTCCCTCCTTCCCTCTCTAATTAATCAGTTTGCCTTTTCAGCTCTGTGAATCACAAATCCGAATGCACTCTGAATCACCCCAACGCTCATCCAAAAGGTAATTCCCCAAGCAACTATTCGCTTGATGTGGTGATCACAAACAACATATACATGGCTGACGTGCGAGGAGCTGTGTGCTAGTACCAGACGAGGCCAGCTGACCTCACTGGCGAAAAATACTCCACCTTTTAGAAAGTTCATCTATTTCCCCCCCTCAATTTCTTCCCTGAAATGAATCCATTTACTGAAAAAAAAAAGTTATTTTTAAAGCCATCTGGAATAGAAATATATAAACAAGAGTGAAAGGGACACATAAATATAGGTACAAGTATTTCATAAAGCTCTTGAAATTTCAGCTTTTAATAACCCCCTGTCTTCACTTTCTAGATCCTGCACTTCATAATCACGCTGGGAACATTTTTATGACAAGCAGATGCATCCTGACATAGATATATATATTTTTTCTGATTTTGATTTCACAAATTAAAGTGGGCTTGAAATGAAAATAAATCAGTTTCCAGCTCCGGTGAGTCGAGGAGGACGTGCCTCGTGGGGGCAGACGGGCCGAGGACGCACGGTTGGAGGGCGCAGGAGGCTCCTCGGTCGGAGACAGCGCTCTGCCCCGAAAGAGCCCTCCCTCCGTGCCGCAGCCCTGGTCTGTCACCCTCCAGGCGGGCGTTCCTGCCCCGCGGGTCCCCCTCCTGCAGTACTGGGGACTGGGGACAGCCCATCCGTAGCCTGCCCTTCCCTCCCTGTCTCGACGGGAAGATTTTTAATGTTAGCTTCACATTGAAACTAGTATACCCCAGGCAGGATGCTGTGTGTAATTCGTGTAGCTTACAAAGGTCAGGTAGACGCACCACTAGCAGCACATGGAAGTTACATCTCAGCGACAACGCTGCAAGTTCCTCACTCACTCCCTATTTTTTGAGTAAAAAACCTCCTAGCCACGCCTGCTCTGCGTGGCATGGGCAATGCTGAGCCGGTTTATTAGCCCCTTCCCTTTCAGCTCCCCGTGCATGGAGTGCTTTCCTCTTCTCTTTCCAAAGCGGCCTCCGTGGCAGTTTTTGCATGGTTGAATTTCTGGAAGCTGATGTTTTGCTTCCTTCTAACACCATTGCAAACACGCTGCAATCGCAGTCCCAAGGCCGAACAGCACACAAAAGGCACCTCGGAAAGGGCTTCGATGCCTCCCGCGAGCTGCACCCCTCAGCACCCCTGTCCTTCCTCTCCCTGCGCCGGCTGCAGCTCCACCACAAGGGCCCTCGGACCCCGGGGCGCCGAGCACTCCCTGAATTTCCGTTCGCTCCCCTTGAGCCCCAGCCACGCGCGGGGCCAAGGGCACCGAGCTCTGCACCGTCACCTGCTGCCGGTGGCTCCCCTTCCCCCACCGCTCCGCAGAGGCCGAGCTCCCGATTTCCGCTTCCCGGGATCTCTGCACCGGCAGCCCCTCGCGCTCCCCTCGTGCTGCCTCCATCTGCTCGGCCTGGGCCTCCCCGTCCCGCTCACCCCCTCCCGCGGCCCTTTTGTGCTCGCCGCACGCTGCTCCCAAGCTCTTTTCAGGCTGTCTCTACGCCTGGAGTTTTCTTCCTAACCCCCATCTGGCACGCATTCTCTCTGCCTCCCACCTTACAGCCCTTCACAAAACTAACTTCAGTGAGACTTGCACAGTGGCCTCTTGCGCATTCAAATATGCCTTCAAACGTACTCATATTATTCCAGAAAACGCACCGGCACCGGTCATCTCAATTAGTTTTCCCAGCAATCAGTCTGGTCTCGCCTCCATTCTTTTCCCTTCTTTCTTCTCACCCCCCTTCCTGTTGCCCTTCACTCCGGTTTGTTCTCCTTTTAACTTGCACTGGAAGCTTTTCAGGGCATCTTTATGTTGACTGGGAAGTGCCATGCATATTGATGAAAGAATGAAATCAAAATGTCCTTCTAATTCTAGACGCCACTCCGGTGCTACCTCTGAGCCTCCTCGGTAAATACCACTCAGAAAGGAAGAGGTTAAAAATGATAATTAGAGATTTTGCCCACGTCAAGAAATGATTTCCTCATGTAAAGTCTAGAAGTCCCTTCTTCCACAACACCTGTCACTGCCCTCCCTACTGGAGGCAACGGAATCCACCCAGGAGCGTCTCGCTGCCTTTCTGCAAATAGGAATGACACAGCAAAACTCCCATGTTGTTTGGTAAAGCTTCCTGGCATCTCCAGACCTGCCATGAATAACCTTTTCTAAAATGCAGGGTGATCACATTTTTACATCAGGTTGAGATTTTACCTCAAATCTGGCCTTCCTCTCCTACAAAGACCAACCAATGAATTTCACTGCCAGCTCAACAGCAAACACCATGCTGCCCACTGTGCAAGCAAGCAACCGTGTCCATCTACCCTAGCTTCCCCACCTTTTACTGGAAATAATGTACACATATATCACAAAATGGACTGTGAAGTAGTCTTTCTTCTCTTCTTACTAACAGAATTGAGTAAAGATGAATATCACTCAATTACGTGTATGATGGTAATGCTCAGGAGGGTCCATGGGCCTCATCACAGAAGAGACTGTGCAGCACGAGTGAGTATATGTCCCCCAGATCCTCTCTAGATAACCCTAGTCCAAGCCATTACACCACTGGGAAAAGCAGTTGAGGTGAGCAAACAGGGGAAGCTGGGAGCCCAGAAGCAGCAATGAGAGACAAGAAAGCTCCTGACTTGCCATGAAACAGGAAGGAACCAAGACTACCTCAGCAGAAGCATAATTCACTCCCCAGCCTGCTCCTTGAGCAGTCCCCAACGGCAATTTGAAATCATACAATTAATTCATAATGGGCTGCATTGACAGAGCAGTTAAGCATCAAGTATAAAAAGCAGCACTTTGTGTGCGTGTTAGCAATGCATTCCTGAACTAATACCTTCAGTAACAAGAGCATAATCAGAGAAAGATACCAAAACAATTTGCTTTGCAGGGCAGAACAAATTTGGTGCAATGGCACAAAACTAGAGGGAATGAGTAGCTCAGAGGATTGGTCCTAGTGACCGGACAAATAATTCTGTCCTTCGTGTCGGAAGACTCAACACAGTAGCCTCAAACACCCCTTCCGTAAAGGGTCTCACCATATGCAGTTTCTGACATCTGCAGCTCAAACCTTCTACAGTGATCTGGTTGCCTATAGGGTGTTCATGGTTGAAATTCATTTCTATAGAAGAGAGGGCAAGCGCACTTCAAAAACATCTCTGAAATGAAAACCTATTAGCAAGCCTTCAGTAGCTTCTGCGGAGCAAACTAGGGGCTGCATTGGCTGGCAGGCTTCACTCCCTTCACCGTTTTTAAGTCCTTCCATATAGATTGGAAAAAAGTCAGGGCAATGACACTGCCTCTACCCCCAAATCTCAGTTTAGGCTTACCACCCATACAACTAGTGAGGAGCACCTAGAGTTTCCACAGCTGCAACAACTTCAATGCCTTGCTGGCATTTTTATGGGCTAGAATTTCTAACACAAATAACAACCACAAACTACCATTTTCAGAGCAACTTCAACTTTTGGGAGATTATCTTTAACTATGAGAGAAATTTAAAGACTCCTCTTCCCAGTTTACTGACCTTCAGTTATAAACTGGTTGTCAAGAAGAACTGGATATTTTTCAGGGGAAGATATGTGAGAGGGTGTAATTAATCAATGCACCTGACTGCAGAAAAGTGCTAACACCCACGAAGGCTAATTTTCAAGGACTTTTAAAGACTTATGCAGCTTTTTAACAATACTAGAGAAATCTATAGTAATAGTCCAATAATTCATGCCCAAGTTTTTATCTCTATTACGCCAGAATAACCCCAGGGACAGTCCTGGAATTCAACGGAGTAAATAAGAACAAGCCATATTCAGCAGCTGCTGTATGTTCTTTAAAATTTCACCAACATTTTACTGCAACCTTCATTAAAAGCCTTGAGTTGTAGGGCTTTCTAGTAACAGTTGCCTGCACCTAGCTCTGTATGGTTTTGGGGACTCACTAATACTATGTATTTGCCAACAACCCTCTCAGGGCTTTGAGGCAGGGACTGTTCTGCATTCAGCAGTAAGACAAACCCACAAGACAGACCTCTGATCTGCATTAGTCCAAGATAAATCTGGAAGATAGTAAGTGCTCGGTACAGCAGACACAGAGTACCTTAGAAGTGCTTTTCTTCCCTGCAGTATAGGAGCAAAGCCTGTCACTGAAAGACGAGAGAGCACAGGGGTCTCCTCCAAGCGCTCACAATGCCGCATTCACGAGACCTTGGCACTAGCTGGTTTTTGCCAGTGGGATGCTGGCAAGGAGGAAGCTTCCATGCATGTATGCAGTGCGCGTGCATGTCAAGTGGCAGGAAAGATTAATGAAAACCTGATTTAAAACACCTTATTACCTCACTGTAATAGTCCAAAATGCTGTAGCCATAATGCAAATTTAAGATGTTTAGCCACTGCTGTGAAAGAGTAAGTTTTATTTTGGTGCTTTTTAATAAGAGGGAAGGAAATGCCTTGCATTGCTCAGCAATGATTCCTTTGGGCAATTAGGAACGACATCAACAGGCTGGAGGGAGGTTTGCCCAGAAAACGAAAGGCGCGGGCCAGAAAGCAACAACAGCAGACCCTTGGAGGTTTGAAAGTAACATGAAAGATACCCAGAGGCAAGACCGGGAACATCTTAAATCAGGGAAAACAGCAGTAGCTGTATAAAGCCCATGCTGTTTTCTGTTTTCAGGTTTACAAAAGCTTCTGCAAATGAGTAACCCATGTGGAAACGTTAAAAGGTTACAGATAAGACACGGAGTAAACTCAGCTGTATCTGTGTCACAACCAGCAATATGCTGCATTCCTAACGAGAAGATCCTGGATACATTTTGGAAGGGACTCGAGCTGCCAGGCTCAGAGCCAACACAATCTGTGGGTGGGTGCTGGATGCTTGCCTTGAAATTCACTCCTTGCCAGCTAACCTATGGAGTAATAATGGCATCAGTTTTGGAGGGAGATTTCATAGTGTTTAAAGCTAGGAGAGACCACAAGTTCATCTGCTGTGACCTCCTGCTTATCACAGGCCATTAATTTCACTACTGCCCTTTCTATTGAGAGTAATGACTAAAGCAGTTAGTTCTTTGGGCAGCTAAGCTGTCTATGGGCTGCACACCACAAACAGGAGGGGACAAAGGAGCCCCAGTCCTTGCAGTGACAAGTGTGATATGACCACACATCCCTTGCAGGTGATCCACATGCCTCCTCCAAGAGGAGATCAAAACACTCCTCATGTCTCAGGTGTCTCAGCAGGACCATTTTTCCCCTGGCTGATCCAAATCTGAATAGCAGTTTCTTAGGAGGTACAAGACCATGAGAGGCTAGACAGGTATCTTAAAATGAGAGCTCCCTGCACCATCTACCCTATCTCATCTCTCATCAACACATGCAGACTGTTTTGGGGGAGTCAAAAGAAAGTGAAAAGCACCCCCACAATGTACCATGCTATTGGAGCATCAGTGGGAAATACCAGTCCTAACCCCCGTGGCCAGGCAGCTGAAACCCTGGGGCGTGACACATTAACATGAGATTGCCTTCCAAAAAGGAAAAAGAGGATGACAACAGGATGAAGTACAAAAATACAGCACCGTCTCTATTCCAAGCAAATTTACTACCTTTTTCCTACAGTGCATTACAAGAGACTAGATATAATCAAAAAATCACACTCAGGAAAAATCATTTTATAAACTTCCAATCTCCTCAAAAAAGGAAAAGAAAAAGAAAAGTAAATTAACCCTACTGAGAGGACTGTAGCATGAGAAATAAGCATAACAAATAAAAACAAGAGAGCGAGCTAGGCTTATTGAGAAATAAAAAGCAAACACTAATTTGAAAGTGAGGAAGAATGAACCAGTTTATTCCATAGTGAGGACATAAATATCAACAATGCTGATAAAACTCTCAGATGAAATAGTGAGGGCAAAGATCAGAAGACCTGTAGTGAAAGAGGGATAAGCAGACATCTTTTATTGGATAGAAGATAAAGAACCACGTCAGATGAGTTATCCAGAGATGAAAGATGAAAAATATGACTCATTTACTATTTGTAGAAGTATTTTCCAAGTATTTGGAAACAGGCGCTATAGTTCCAGCATTTAGCAAATAAAGATTCTAGAAAATGGACTGACATTATCTTCCCAAAAGACTAACACCTACATTTTTTTAAACTCTTTGAGATATTTATGAGTAGCCAGGGGGTACACTTGGAAATGTGAAATTTAATTAGTGAGTCACTACAGAATTATGAAGCGTAAATCAGGTCAAATTCATTTTTATGCATTAACTGTTGGTCTTGATTCAGGCGACGAACCAATGGGTTCAGCCTCACAGATATTCAGAGATATTTGCTTTTGAATCAGATTCCATGTGGACTTGATTGCTGAATAATCCACTTCATTCATTAACAGTAATTTTAAGCAATGAGCTTGATTCTATAGTTGCCATTTAAATCTCCCATCAATAATTGCCAATGGGAAAGTTTCCTATTTAAAGAATGTGAGTGAAGAGGCAAGACCTAAGGTTGGAGGCTTGATATTCTGCCTTGAAACTGGTGGAGTGGAGCACTGATGGTTCTTTATTGGTGGTCTGTTAGACCAACAATGACAGATGATGGTCTGTCATTGACCACCCATGGCAATTGGAAGAAATTGCCTGGCCCCTTGCTTGCTACTTGCCGGGCAAGACCCTCACAAGACTTTTTAACCAAGCTTTTACCAAGTTCATGTTCAGTGCTGTTGCTAGCATCATTCCTGGTATTGCAGCAGCAGAACTTCTTCTCCAAATCCCTTCAGTGTTTCCAGCTGCCTCTCAATGTGGAAAAAAAAATCATGTCATCTAGCTCTTATCTTCAAAAATACATCTCTCTGCTCCCCTTTTCCCCTGTCGCCAACCCTGACTCAAATATTCTGGCAGATTTCACCTTCCATTTCTCTGTTTAGAATAGAACAACATTAAGGCAGGCTAGCAGGTATAGTTTTGCAACAGAGAGAGAATATTTTATAAATCCAAATGCTTAAAATAGTAAAATGGAAGTTAAATCCAATTCTGACCACCTCGTTTGAGTTGTATGCTTTGTTTCTAAAAGTTCAAGACCAGGTTTTTCAACCAACACCATCATGTCAGTCACATTGTGCTGTGGTTCTCTGATATCAAAAAATGAGCTATATAAGGTATCTTAATAAGGCAGGGGTTATTTCAGCTTTTCACAAGCATATCAGCTTTTTTTTTTCACTTGAAACTTCCACATTGACTACAGTAACTCAGAATGAAGTCCTCTAAAAATTCTTTAAAATTGTTCAGTTTCTTCATTTAATGCAGTGGACAGTGCTTCCTATATGCTTGTGCATTCTTCTTTTTTTAACCATAAACACAGACAGAAAAATTCCTCTTAGAATGTTTACTGTTTTAAAGTCAGGGCATAGTGCTTAAAAATGATTAGTAAAGTTTTAAAATGATGTTAAACTTGGTGATCCAAAGGAAGTTGCTCAGGGGGTTGGGGATATAAACTGAATGAAACTGTTGGCAAGGGGGAAAGAGGAAAAAGGAAAAAGAAAATACTATTATTTTACACAGAGCTGTGAATAATTACAGCTGACATCTCTAGCTAAATGGTAACAAGTTTTTATACAAAAACTGAAGGACAATATGGTATACAGCAAGAAGATATTTGCTGGAAGCCTACAGGCAGGAAACCTTCCTTGTGGCTTTACCAGCTTTCCTTCTGTTCTACCATCCAGCCCACACTGGCCTCTGGGATATTTCACACAGCAGGGTTTCTGGAATCCTTCTTCCAAAGATGCTCTAGACAATCTGACTTTCTGTTGATGGCTCATTTTACTCCCTGGCTATGATGCATCATTTGGCTTAACTGGATTAAAGGCAACATTTCTAAGGTTTTTAAACCTACTTTCTAGTTCTTCCCCCATTTCTTGAAAAATGAAGACTTGAGAACAATTTGCTTCTGACCAATTTTGTAAACCAGGATTCTCAGCTGAAGTCAATAACTAAAGGCTAGGGCCCCAACTAAGCTGACACTGTCTTTTCTTTAAGCCTTTGCAATCACTGCTCTGGAAAGAATGAGAAAGTGGCAAGCAATATTCTCAGACTAGGAGGTAGTTAACCCCCCACGCATTGCTATACCAACACCATCTAAAAGCAGCTTCCACAAAAGTATCCCTAAGGCATTTGCATGTGCAGTTAGCAGAAGATACCAGAATTATCTCAAAACTATTAAACGAATTAAAATAAATCACTTGAGACCCCTGTGTTTAATAAAGAGCTGTGGGGGAGACTGTGTTCTATGCTTTCAATTCCTCTGAATATTTTTGTTCCAGTGAAATGAATTAAAAGATGTATGTTCCAGTTCAGGCTGTAGCAGACAAACACATCCAAAGACAATATTCCCAGTGAGACATGTAAAAGTTTCTCTGCACTTTCCGAACTCTCGTTAGGGCTCAGACATACTGTCCCACTGCAGTCGTGGGAGAAGATACTACCCTCTAACTCACCCAGGCTAACTCATAACATGTGTTTGCAGCTGAAACAGCAGAAGTTGTTCAGGTGAAGACAATATACCTTGAATTTTCAGAGGCCCTAGAGCCAGCTTATCTCCATCACAGGTAGCAGTTCAACTATATGATAAAGCCCACAGCAATATCTTCCTAAACTCAGGCAGCACAGGGATGGATAGCAATCAGGAGCAGTTACATACAACAGACTTTTACCCTTGCATGAGCTCTGCAGCTCTGGTATGGTGTTGACAGGAACAGCACGTATGCATCTCTTTACTCTGATTGCCTACTCAAAACCTGGGGGAAAAGGACATCTTTCTGTTTCTTTCCCACTGTACTTATCTGGTTAATATTTCCATTTCACTTGCATGCCCAAGAGGTGCTTTCACTAACTTCACCAGATAGAGAGGTCGTATCACTCAAAACAGCAAGCTTTTCACAAGCGACTCAGGTGAAAGGGAGTTAAGAGTCAAAGCAACGAGGAGAGGATGGGTTTGATACTTCAGCACTCAGATTGGATCCAGGAAAATAGGATTCAATTATGGGATTTGCAAGAGATTACCGATATGACTTACTCTCTCTGCCTCCTTTTACAAGGCTAAAGATACTTCTCAACTTCATGAGGAGTCAGGTCTATGTCCCATCATCGGGGATCCTTGGATTTTGTGCCAATGGGGAACTTAACTGACTTCCACAATGAGGGACAATTGATAATACAGTAAACACAGCTACCTCTTTACAGGTATCATATTAGACAGGAAAGAAAAAAAGAAAAGGTGACAAATCAGCAATCTCTCTCTCTGCATTCAATATACACAGCCCAAACACATTTATTTTAGTTTAGTGGGGATAAAGTATTATCATTAATCATCAGCACCACGCACTGTGCCAGATAGTGAATATAAAAGGCAAAATACCTCAGAAACCAGAGACTGCCCAAAACAGTGTCAGAAGAGCCTTCCAGTCTGGGCATTTGCGGACTTTGGTTCTAAAGTTTAAGGATGTTCTCCTTGCCCGTAGTGGATTAAATTGTAAGTGGAGAAACACACAGGAGAAACTCAACTTGGAGTGCCATTTCACTAGGCTCACCATGCTTGAACGGCGGTCCTCACGGCTCTCCCCATAAACCACAGAAACGCCCGTGTTGAGAGGAGCACGAAGGATGTGCGGCGAATGGGCCTGCAGGCCCCAGCTCTCATCGGTTCCCTGTCCCTGGGTGCACGAGGGTTGTAGCTGTCATGGTGCGACCTCCTGCCTGCACCAAGCTGCTGCCCTGTGCAGCCCCAAGGCACCGCTGGAAGGAGCCGAGAGCAGCAGCAGCTCTGCAGTTGCAAGGCAGGGTCCCTTCACAGAGCCCAGCGTGTGCCCTTTTCATCCTGGCTGCTCCCATAACTCCGCGAGCTGCCTTTTACAGGCAACCCTTTTCATTTACTTATTGCCTGCTTGGGTACAATAGCTCGTTTGGGGAGGTTGGGTTGTTTTTGTTTCTTGAGACAAGTAAGTATTCTTGGTAATGTACTGGCACATTTTCCAAAGAGCTCAATAAAAGTGAGAATTTCTATATAGAGTGACTCACTACCTCATAGGGCCATTCTGCGAAGAAAAAAGGTGACCACGCTGAAGGAGTTTTGTGTCCTAGGCTTCCAGTTTAAAAAAGAAGAACAATGAATTCCAGGTAGTCCAAAGTACACACCAAACTTCTAGATACTCAAAGTGCAAAAACACTTTTTTAACACATTTTAGATTTTTTGCTGAGGTTTCAGAAAGGCAACACATTTAACAACAGACTTTTAGTAACTTAAGAAAAAACTCCAAATCCAACCTCCACACACTGCAAGTTAAGTCAAACCCAAAGTGGGTTGTGATGAAATTCACTGTAAAGTGTCTGACACTCGCAGGACAGCCAGTCTTGTACATTTTGCATCTAAAATGAGGGGTCAAAATGAACACTATTAAACAAAGTAGTTCAATACAAGTCAAAATTGTAACTGAAAATAACAAAAAAGAAAGTAAGTTTCAATAACTGATGGGGTCAGACACTTTTTTCCTTGGTTTGAAAAACTAAGTGAGCATTTTCTATTTTCTCTTGAGGCTTTAGAATGGTATTTTTTTTTACATGCAAGTTCCAATGGAAAGGAAAAATAGTTTAAGAATGGACTTTAATTTCTTTTCTTTTTTAAAGACACTGTCATGCTATTACATGAATCTGAAAGCAATCCAAGTTTCTGGAGGTCAAAACCTGCAGCTGGAGATCTCTGAAGTGAGGAGGGAGCCCCCTCACTACAGCCCATGCACAGGACAGCAACTCATGCAGAACCAGCTGAGCTCCCTTTGAAACACCTATGCAAGCGCCTTCCACCTCACACTGCTGCCTGCCACCAGCTGCGAGAGCTCCACGGGCAAGGGACCACAGTGGCTACTTGAACTATACCAGTGCTGCAGCTCTAGCACCATGGTATTTGCCCCTGGGAATTTCAGTCAGCATGGAGAAATGCAGTATTAGTAATGCTGCTGCATCCAAAATACAGAAATTCACAAACATCCCATGAGGTAGGGAGGGAAACATTGCCCTCAATTGAAGATGGGAGAAACAAGCAAACCCCCTGAAAAAAAAATGAAAGCAAACAAGAGGAAAACAAAACAACATTATATTTTGTCCCTGCGTTCTGCTGCTCATCAATTACTGGGATGTTCAGATGACTTTAGTAACAGCCCGTATTACTCACAGCTTATGCCTTTAAACCCGTGTGCTTGTACCACTCCTGGTAGTTGGGTAGGTGCTCCTGCTAAGTATCCACACGCCTTCAGCAGACCCAGCTTCTAAACTCTTCTGAAACTTTTTTCTGCTGGGGACTTAAGGATAACCTTGGGAGCAGAGAGGCTGCTCCACCAAAGCCCACCAGATTGACCGGTAGTTTCTTGATGTGTCCCCGTATGCCACCAGCAGCCTGGATCCATCTCTTCTGTTTCATATACAGGCAAAGAGCACATTTCAGGACTGTACAGCATCTCACTCAACAGATGCCAGTCCTTCACTAAAGCCCTCTCACACAAGAAATCATAACAAACAAACAACCCAGGGTTAGACTGGTCCATTCAAAAAAGATCTTATTAAATCACTTGCAGCTTTCTAATTTTCCAGAATAATTTTCACTACTGCACTCCAAACAACATTGGGTCTGCATTTCACAAAGGAAAGGTCATTTCTTTCAAACAGGACAAAACATCTGTTAACATGTCACTAAAAATCACGAAAAGCGGAATAAAACTCAACTTTCTCTAATGTTTATTACCACAAGGAAGTCTACTTCATACTTATTAACTACCTAGTATCAGAGTTACCAACACATTGTAGTTAATAATTCTGTCCATGATTTAGAGTACAACTATAGTAGCAAGTTAATTAATTTTATATCTTCATAAACTAGAATACTTTTCCAACAAAACTTTTAAGAACAAAAACAATGAAAAGCCTTGTTTCCAAAATGTTACTCTGCTTACATATTGAGTTACTTCTCTATTATCCAAGTCATATTAAAAACATACTAAAAACAAAAAAAGAATTATGAGAAAGGAATATATTATTTATATAGACAGATAAAAGTATGATTACTTTTTTCCACTGATGGAACAACAACAACAAAAAAAAAACCAGCCTTGGAATTACCAGACTGTCACATGGGAGAGCAGACCTCACTGACAGAGTCTGCATTAGTGTCATACCAGAGGGAAAGAAGCAGACTCAAGTTTCTTTAATTCAATAGAAGGAAAGCAGATTGTAACCTGCATGAGAGATATTTCTGAACCATTAAGGCATGGTTCAGATAGGAAAAACACCCACGGCAACAGTAAGCAGGAGTTGGCAATTAAAAAGACCAATTTCTCAGTGCACAGGAACTGCATTTTCATGCAGTTCACACACAAAACACACAAAAATTCAATGGCAATGATATGCAGCTGTATGCAATTCTACAAACACCACATATACAGCCACGTTGCGCAGTCCTCCCTCCATAGACAGAACCAAAACATTTCAATTAGGCTGTAAATTTTAACTGTAGTTTTGGAATTTAAAGGTTGTATCATGATTCGAAAACGTGGTTCAGTCTCCTCTGCAGGAAGCCAAAATAGACAAGCACACAACTCTCTTGGCCTTCATTGTCTATGAATCACCCATCAGCGATAGGATGATGCTGCCGCAGGGGAGCATGACGTGCCCTTTGTACAATAAGCTGGACAGATAGCCCACAAAGCAGCCAAAGTCACGTTCACCCTATACGCACGCAGGGAGCCATAATGTCCACCGGGACGATTCACATGCTGAAAGCTGGACACTTGCCCAAGGACCATGCTGCATTAGGACCTGGAGCCATAGTACTATAATGAGCTTTTACATATCCATCTTCCATGGATCATACAACTGCCAAAATACATATGCTTTCCACACATGGATGCAACACACATTTTATATTAAGATATGACTAGGCTGCTGGATTTAGCAATTCTTTTTCCTCTCTTCTATTCATATTTTTTTCATATAATGCCTTCCCATTTGGTCTCTAGATGCTATTCTTCCTTTGCAAACCTACACTACATTGTTTGTCACTTGCTTTCCTCCCAAAAGCCAGCACAACGCAAAAACTATAGTCTGTCTACCATCCCGCCCCAGGAAAAACCTCATAGAAAGACAGAAACCACATAGATCCTGACAGAGCAGACTCTCTACAAAAAGGGCTTCTGAAGAAAGTCAGAATTGCAAGCAATTTTTGGTCATAATTCATGTGTGTGCTTTTTCTTTGTCCAAATTTATCTTCCAACAAAAGGAAGATTTATGCAAAGCTGCATTTTTATTTTATTAGTAACTCTGCTTCTATCCCCACCCCCCATAACTAGACTCAGGGCAGATCCTACATCCATCTTAGCAGGAGCCAGGATGGGAAAGGAGGGAACTGACAGTGCCACATGGGAACCTCCAGCATCAGGGTCTCCCTCATCTGGACAGCATTGAAAGAGAAACAAGGAAGGGTCTCCTTCCAGCTCCATACCTGCTAGGGGAACAATCCCTGCCTGCTCCATCCCTTGGCCTTTCAATAAAACAAGGAAACTTTCACGTACTGTGAAACCACAAGCGCTCTGCCTTGAGTACTGCTAACACAACCACCCAGGCAACAGAGGCTCCCTAACCCTCCACCTACAAGTAGATGGTTCACCATGAACACGAGCATCGTGAACTGCCGATCGTGAATCTGGGTCTTGGTTCTGCTCCATGGCAGTGCCAGCCTGCCCGACCCCAGGCATCGAGGGCTCTCGTGCACCCGCCTTCGCCGGAGCCGCTGCCACCACGGCCTGTGGCTGCTGCGGGGAAGGAGGCAGCGCAAGGAGCGCAGAGAAGGAAGCTTAACTTGCACTAAATAAGAACACTGCCAACACAGGACCATCAAGAGCTGGACCTGTGGGCAGAAGATATGCACTGCCTTCATTTTCCAGATTCCTCTTTTTCTTCGGTTATGTGTCAGCACTGCCCTACGTACATCAGCTTTTGATTTCTAGGCTTTTGTGGCTTAGGGCCCTTAGGGTTGCTATACACACACAAACATACAACATAGCTGTTTCACAACAAGGATGTTTGTGCATTAATAGTGCAGAGGGTTTGCCATCAACAAGTGTTACTGAAAACAAAAACACTAGGTCCAGAAACAAATTGAAACAAAAAAATGCTATTAAAGATAAAGAGAGAAAGATAATAAAGAAGGGGAACATGAGGAGAAAGGGAGTACCAATTTCTGAACAATTTGCAAATACTTACTAAGCAAAAGCACCGATCAGAGGTACTTGTCCAAACTATTTTCATAGCCTTCAGTGAAGGAGTCAGGAGGAAAGCATGTGCTTTTCAAATGTATCGTCAGTTCACCATACTCATGTCAGTGGGGAAGCTACCTTTGAAACTATCGATTAGGAACACAAAATCTGAAATTTTAGGATTCAGCTAACTCCAGATCATCCTGTCTGCATTAACTTCATCTTCCTATAAAGAGTCATTAAAAAAAGGAAAGGTTCATTTGGTAAAAATCCAGAAAAATAAACATGATTATTTAAAAAAAAATCAAAGTTTTATTTAAATAATTCAGATTATATCTACAAAATAGGACTGATCTTGCACATGAGCTAACTTTCCTAGGATGCCATTTCTTGGAGTAGACAGAAATGACCAGAGTCATATGACTGAAGGAGAAGGGAGGAGGAAGAAAAAGGTGAACACACTCATATGCCCCATGGATATTCGTCTCTTTTCACTTAACTTTAGGCTTAAAGGTACACCGGACACATTGAGATCCTCCTCCATTCTTCTTTTATTCAGCTTGAGCCATGATTCTCTAGTTCTGAGTCTGAAGTTCACTGGGGCAGTAATCAGATGAATTAAGTGGCACTTTAAGGACAGTCACTCTAATTTTTATTTTTCCGAGAGGGCTCTCTTGCAGAAGGAAGACGATAGCAAACTTAACGGTTCGGGCTACAGAGTCTGAGATTTGGATCCCTTTTTATTTCATTTCCACATTGCATGTGACAATGAAAGGTTGTGACACTCTAAGTGGTTCCAGACTCCATCAGGCTGTCCACAATGAATTAAAAAACAATAAAATCCAGATGCTTTCTCAAGTAAACACTTCCTTTCTCAGCAAAGTGAACCAAATGCAAAGGATACTGCTCATTTTTTTTCCTAGCATGTTTATTTTATATAACGGTATCTTATACTTTACTGGCACTTAAGTGTTCTCCTTCCAACACAGTAAAGCCTCTAGCACTCCTTCCTTGTATTTTTGTTGTTGAAAGCCAAATTCTTGAGAAAACATCTCACTTATATGAATGACTTTAATTTGTTTGCAGCTATTTAACAAAGCCTACATCTAAAATAACACTGACAAGTTAAATTGGCCCTTAGAATATATTTTGCAATGAGCTCAAATAAAATAAAAATACTGATCCTTAAAAAAAAGTAACTCAGCTTTTGGAGCATGGGATTTTTGTATTTTTGTTCCTAAAAAGGAATATGAAATTGATTGCCAGTAAAAGAGAAACTAATCTAACATTTTTTATTAGTCAGGCTGAGAGGTAAGAAAGTAAAAGGTATAAAACCAAAAAAGCTACAAAGAAAATTCATTGTGTTAAACAATTTATTTTAATCTTTCACATTACTTATTAGCACAGGTAAGGGCTTTTTTAAAAGAAGCATAAACATTAACTCTAGGAGAAACTGTGGTTTTGAGAAACACTTCAAAAGACTTCAACTGGAATGCATCGCAGTCCCCTTAGCGAGCAAAAAAAATTCCAACTGCTGGCCAGGAAACAAGAGCAAAATATCACACCTGGGCTTACCTGAGCAAACAAAACAGTCAATCCAACAGCCGCAGTATTCAAGAAAGGGAGCATCCTCACAGATGTTGCTTCTGACCATCTCTTCCTTTTGTAAAAGGAAAGGAAGCTCCATTTTCCTTGCCCTTTCAGAGCTCCTGAGCAAAAGTGGTGAGGAAAAAGAAAAGTTTCTGACCATTTGCGCAGCCAGTCTCTTTCCAGTAAAACCCACTAGCACAGCGGAGAGGCATCAAGGCTTCAGGAGCGGCAATAGGTCTCCACACATCAAAGGTTGGGGATCGTCCTGGTAATCCCAGCTTGCCACACAGATGGCTTCCCAGGGACTTCATCTCCCTACCTGACCCCACTGCACTTCAGCAGTGTTTGGAAGCAAAAAGCATGAGAACAAACTCTTTACAAACTACAATTCTTGCTGTAAGAGCTGTACAAAGAATAGGTTGATATGGAAGCTTTAAGAGATTATGCAATCTATCCTGCATCTATTCATCCTTGGATACAGGGGCATATTCTGGAGTTTAAAGAACAGACACTAAGTGCCTTGCTTTTTGCTTTAGATTTTTCAGGTAGTAGCTACCATCTCCCTGGGGAAAATAAAAATCAAGACCAAATCTCATTCTTGATCATTGTGAAAGCCAATGAGATATTTCACTACAAAAATAAGGATGCAATTGTATTCAATGCACAGCACATGCTTCGACAACAGCAAGGGTGATCCAGCTATCTAAGCAGAACATTCCCTGTAAGGTTACTTTATTTTACCCATTGAGGGAAAAATCCAATGGGTAAAAATTTTAGGAGATACAGGAAAACTTGAAAAGTAGCATCAAATAGGTGGAATGAGGTAATCCTTGGCGAAAGCTGAAATTGTGGCTGCTATATGCTTTTTGACATCAGAAAAGCCAAAAATACTTTTGCCTACTACAACATCACGACCTCCTTTTTTTTTTTCCAGTTACAGATGCCATTGCTACCAATAATAGCAGCTCACTTTCCTATACCCCTTTCCCTTCCCATAGCCTTGGGCAGTATCGAGGCAGATTCTCATCTCCTTTCTCTTCCTGCAAATCCACATCAACAGCACTGAAATCAGGGGAAGTCTTGTGGATGTATATTAGTCACAGAAGAAACAGGTATGGGTCTGATGCTAGACAGCCTTCTGATTTTAAAATGAGGAGATTTTAAAATTACTTCATTTTGGCCTTTAGATAGTCTCAGCTTTGAGAGAAGATTTTGCAAGTCTGGCAAACTGTTGAAAACATCTTTTTAAGTTACTGCACGTTCTGATAAAGTGATTTGGGAAGCTTTAAAAACAAAATCCTTGAAAGGAAAAAGGGAGTGAAACGTCTCTTAAAGATGTCGTGAATAGAAAGAATACAAATTTATTCTGGCCAGGCCACATCACAAAGGTTTATTTGATAAAAGCAACATGTTGATTTATTCCATTCCTTTCCCCTGCTGCCCAAGCTGTGAAATACAGGCAGATGATGCAATCCCTCCGAGAGGGAGAAGGGAAGCGGCGGGGGAAAAAGCAAGCAAGCGAGCGACTATTTCGCAGCATAGCATATTGCTGGCATGTCCAAAGTTACGTAAGCTGTTCCTGAAGGGACTGCAGGAGCTCCCGAGTTCACTGCACTGCAGGCAAAATTGAAAACAGGGTGTTCCAGCCCCCGGCAGCTCCGGAGCACTCCAAGCCCACCGCAGCAAAGCTCCCAAGGCTGCAGCCGAAGCAGGAAAAGCATTGGGAACAGACAGACAGTCTTAAGAACCCAACAAAGCTGTCATCGCCGCTCATGTTTATTAAAAGCAGAATCAAAACCAACCCTGGTGATTTTTCCTAACTCGAGATTAGCCCAAAGTCTTTTGTCCTGATGTCTGAACTCAAACGCGCCTACCCTTTGAAAGCAAAAACAAAACAAGAGTAGAGACAGGAATTACAGTCTCTTCTAAATTGGCCTGTGATCCTTACCAATTGCTGCAGAGTACATTTCCAAGACTAAGTCACTAAAATCTACCAAAATTCCAGGTCATTTTTGGCATTTATAAGTGAGATATTAATTATACAGTGTTAGCTTATACAATAAATAACATAAAATTAGATTCAAGCAAAACCAGAACATTAGATGATTTTACAATATGACAGGTTCAACCTCCAGTGTAAGAAACAATTTTATCATCATTTATGTATCTCTTATCTACATATGGGCTAGATCAAATTCCCTCTGAAGTCTGGAAAGGCTCACTTTTATTTCAGCGTGGCTTTGAACTAAAAAAAATATTTAGGGTATTGCTAAATTCCCCCACTTCTCCCCTTCACATTTTCTCATGATATTTAGCCATTTGCATAAAACTAATAGATTCTTCCAAATGAGAAGCAGCATAAGACCCTCACTTTTCATTTGTGCAAATTTAAATAAAGGTATATTAGCTTTTTGATCATGGGGGGGGGTCTACTTAAAATGTACAGCAGCTAAATCCTTCAAATTCAAAGACCAGAAAGTATACTGAGACAGGGAGTGGGAAGATCACTCTATGGTTTTTAAAATTTCATACAGTTCCCTAACTATAATACACAAACAAATAAGATCCAGATCATTCAATTATAACCATAACATAAGCACATTCATTTTAAAGCTGTAGTCTTAAATTACATCTTGCTTGTCACTGCCAACAAGTCACACGCAGTTACACACAAAGGCACTGCACATTTAAAACAAACAAATACAGTGGTTATGCACAGAGGAACATTAGTGTCTGATCACTGGATTTAAACTATGCCCTCTCAAAGAAATTCCAAAGTTTTGTGTACTTAGGAATCATCCCACTTGGCAGAGACCTGATACCCACTGAACAATGGTGAGACACGGCAGCCTACAGCAGGAAGCACGGGCGGTCTTGATCAGCTCAAACAGCAAAGGAAAACAAGGTAGTGGGAGTGCAACTGCTCAGTGACATTCTTGCCTTTGGAACTGCATGACAAGACACATCGGTATGTCCCAGATTGTCTGAAAATACAGATTAATGCCAGCCGTGGACAAACACTTTTTTTAAGCTTGTGTCTTCAAAGTCAGCTCACATCTCTCAAAGGTCCAACTGTTGGAAGAAGGTGACTCAGGAGAGCAACGTTACAGGCATGCAATTGCTCACTGACCAGTGACTTCCTCAATTCCTCCCAAGTTTTCCCATTCCAATTGCTTCCTTAAAATCTTTCTACAGTATGGCAAAAAGCTCGTGTGGATGAAACACTAGCAGAAGTCATCTAATTTTCCTGAACACATGAATGTGCTGGCCTTCAGTCCTGCTCTTTGAGCAGAGCTACTGGCTACCATCCATGCATTCTGACTTACAGGTATGCCAGCCCAAATAAACCTGGTTAGAGAAATGCCGTGTTGGACCCCTTTCAGGAAGAACCAGGTCTTCCTTGAGAAGAAAGCATGATTCTGGCAGCTGCTCTACCTATGTTTGATCTGGGCTCTGTTCTACCTTGACAGTGCCGCAACCCCATTTTGGAAACAGAACAAGCACCTCTTCACCCCTCCCGGGAAACCTGCAGGCTCGATTACTTCCCTTAAATGCCCCTACACCAATGCACGCAGCATGGGGAGTAAACAGGAGGAACTGGAGATCTGTGTGCGGTTCAAGCACCATGATCTCATTGGAATTACAGAGACATGGTGGGATAGCTCGCATGACTGGAACGCTGCCATGGAAGGCTATGTGCTTTTTAGGAAGCACGGGCTGGCAAGGCGAGGTGGTGGAGTTGCTCTTTATGTGAGAGAGCAACTGGAATGCACGGAGCTCAACCTGGCAGTGGATGATGAGAGAGTTGAGAGCCTGTGGGTAAGGAGGTAGAGGGCAGGCTAATGTGGGAGACACTGTGGTGGGTGTCTGCTACAGGCCACCTGACCAGGATGAGGAAGCTGATGAGGCCTTCTATAGTCAGCTGGGAGTAGCCTCACAGTCTCAGGCCCTGGTTCTCATTGGGGACTTCAACTGCCCTGATATCAACTGGAAGGACAACACAGCCAGGCACAAACAGTCCTGCAGGTTTCTGCAGTGCATTGATGATAACCTTTTAACGCAGATTGTGGAGGTACCAACGAGGAGAGGTGGGCTACTGGACCTCGTACTAACGGATGGAGAGGGACTTGCTGGAGATGTGAAGATGTGGGGTAGGCTCAACTGCAGTGACCATGAACTAGTTGAGTTTAGGATCCAGTGAGGAGGAAACAGGGCTGTAAGTAGCCTTGCAACCATGGACTTCAGGAGGGCCAACTTCGGCCTCTTCAGAGACCTCCTCAGAAGAATCCCATGAGCTAGAGCCCTAGAAGGAAGAGGGGCCCAAGAGAGCTCATTACTGTTCAAGCAGCACTTCCGCCACGCTCAGGAGCACTGCATCCCTTTGAGTAAGAAGTCAGGCGCGGGGGCAGGAGACCTGTGTGGATGAGCAAGGAGCTGCTGGCAAATCTCAAACAGAAAAAGGCATTATACAGAAAGTGGCAGGCTCCTTGGGAGGAATATAGGAATGTTGTCAGGGAATGCAGGGATGTGACAAGGAAAACTAAGGCACAGTTGGAATTAAATCTGGCAAGGGATGTTAAAAATAACAAGAGCTTTTTCAAATCTATCAATGGTAAAATCAAGATTAGGGAAAACGTGGGTTCAATGGTGAATGGCATGGGTGCCCTGGTTATGAAAGACACAGAAAAAGCAGAGTTACTGAATTCCTTCTTTGGTTCATTGTTTACCAAGGGCAGCCCTCTGGAATCCCAGGCCCTAGAAAAAAGAGAAGGTGCCTGGAGAGGGGAAGACCTGCCCTGGGAAGAGGAAGATTTAGTCAGAGAGCTCTTAGGGAAACCTGACATCCATAAATCCACGGGCCTTGTTGGGATGCTCCCGAGAGTGCTGCGGGAGCTGGCGAATGTTATTGCTAAGCCGCTCTCCATCATCTTTGAAAGGTGCTGGACAACGGGGGAGGTGCCAGGTGACTGGAAGAAGGCCAGTGTCATGCTGGTCTTCAAAAATGGTGAGAAGGAGGACCCGGGCAACTACAGGCCAGCCAGTCTCACTTCCATCCCTTGAAAAGTCATGGAGCAGCTCATCCCGGCTGTTGTCTACAAACATGTGGAGGTGGAGGTTCACCAAGGGGAAATCATGCTTGACTAACCCAATCTGCGTAGATGAGGAGAGAGCAGTGGACGTCATATATCTGGATTTCAGCAAGGCTTTTTACGTAGTTCCTCACAGCATCCTCCCGGGCAACCTCCAAAAATGTGGGTTAGATGAGTGGACGCTGAGGTGGATTAACAACTGGCTGGATGGCAGAGCCCAGAGGGTGGTAATCAGAGGTGCAGAGTCTATTTGGAGGCCTGTAGTTAGCCGTGTCCCCCAGGGGTCAGTCCTTGGTCCAATCCTGTTCAATTTATTCATCAATGACCTGGATGAAGCCACAGAGTGCTCCCTCAGCAAGTTTGCTGATGATACGAAGTTGGGAGGAGTAGCTGACATCCCAGAGGGCTGCACTGCCATCCAAGGGGACCTGGACAGACTGGACAACTGGGTGGTGGAGCAGCTCTGCGGAGAGGGACCTGGGTGTCATGGTGGACGACAGGTTGACCATGAGGCAGCAGTGTGCCCTCGTGGCCAAGAAGGCCAATGGGGTCCTGGGGTGCATTAAGAGAAGCGCCTCCAGCAGGTCGAGGGAAGTGATCCTGCCGCTCTACTCAGCCCCAGTGAGGCCACATCTGGAGTGCTGTGTCCAGTTCTGGGCGCCACAGTACAAGAGGGATGTGGAGCTGCTGGAGAGAGTCCAGCGCAGGGCCACGAGGATGATCAGGGGCCTGGAACATCTGCCCTATGAGGAGAGGCTGAGGGAGCTGGGCCTGTTCAGCCTGGAGTAGAGAAGGCTGAGAGGGGACCTGATCAGTGTGTGCAAGTACCTCAAAGGAGAGAGTGAGGAGGATGGTGGCCTATCTGTGGCCTAGTGGCCACCGATAGAACTAGAGATAATGTCCAGAAACTTAAGCATCAAAAGTTCCACGGGAACTTAAGGAAAAATTTCTTAACAGTGAGGGTGACAGAGCACTGGAACAGGCTGCCCAGAGAAGTTGTGGAGTCTCCTTCTCTGGAGATCTTCAAGACCCGCTTCGACGCAGTCCTGTGCCACGTGCTCTAGGTGGCCCTGCATGTGCAGGGAGGTTGGACCAGGTGACCTCTAGAGGTCCCTTCCAACCTTAATGATTCTATGATTCCATATCATCACCAAAGGCAGTTCCCCAAATCCCTGGCACTGCAATTGCAGACACATCCTTAACTGACCCTTCACCAACCTTTGTTAGACTGTGCCAGGAGCAAAATGACTGTTGGTTGGTGCACTGTCTGACTTATAAGTGAGAAGGAGGACTTTTATTTATTGGGAAAAAAATCAGAGTAGAAGGTGCTCGGCCTCAGCCTCTGGCCATTTCATCAGCAGTAACAACAGGACTCCTCAGGAGAAGGCCCCTGGAGAACAGAAGTTGGCTGTGCTCATGCTTACTCTCTTATTACAACATAAATAATCCTCTGCCCTGTTACCTCCACATTTAAGCTAATTGGATCACAAGCAAGTTTACTTTTCTGACAGTGAGCAAACATCTCTGTGACAGGCCATATCACATAATTCATAATGAACACTGTTACAGGCCTGAGTATTTCAGGTTCTCCCAACACCCATGCCAGAAGTTATGTAAATATGTTGCACAAATGAAAAGATTCAACTTGTTTCCCAGCTTATGTACAGACTCTTTCTATGGCTCCATCAAGTAAGGACCAGCTGTAATTTTAAATCATCCCTGAACACCACCTTCAGCCCAGTCACCTCTTGCTGGTAACTTCAGGTTGGAATATACTGCAATCGAGTCAAATTTGAGATCTTTACTCTCTACATCCCATCAGCTGATGTCCACTGAGTACCCTCAGGGAGCTACATACATCCAGTGGAACTAGATTTCTGTCTCTGAGATTGCTGTGATACCCTTGAATAACAACTGTGCATGATTTACACGCGTTGAAGAGCAGACAAGATGGTAGTGGCAGAATAGACACTGCACCTTTGTGTCAGCATCTCTCCTGCCTTATCTCCAGCAGAACTGCAAATAAAGCTACAAGTGGTTCTCACTGCCACCACAGGTGTGCTGCCGGCAAGCAGCTGGGTAAATAGAAAATTGCTTCATGTGTCCTGCCTTTGTCCAGCTCTTGCATCTCTCTAAAGCAGGAGGTGGAATAGGACGCTTCCCTTCTATCACAGGTTGATAGCTCATAATGAATGCAAAGGGGAAAAAAATCAAAACAAACAAATGGAAAATATAAACAAAGGGGTTCAAATAAAAGAGTTACTTGATCTTACATGCCAAGCTATGGGAGAGCAAGCTTAGGAACCTCAATTCAGAAACATTTCTGCTGTCCGTTTTCAGAGTCACCACTCTCAAACAGATAGGCGTAGAATACATAGATTGAAAAGGCAGTGGAAGGCCTGCAGAACTGGAGCCCAAGCAGTTCTCCCAAATTGAAGATCCCTAAGTTTCATATAATTAAGTCTTTTTTTAAAATAATCTAACATTTTGATTTGCAACAATAGCCTTAGAAAAATATCCTGATCATTGACCACTATTGCTGTGAGCCCCAGTCTTTTAAGGCTCAGAGTTTGCCCTATCCAAGAGTTTGCCCCATCCAAGGCCTATTCACGTATCTATCCAAGGATAGATACTGCTAAAGGACAAAATGCTATTATTGCAATTACACTTGTTGCTAGTGAATCCCTAACCAGTGTCTGCACAGCTGAGAAAAACAGTTTAATGCCAAGGATTTATGCAACAGGTCGAAACAGCAAAAGGAAATACTCTGGCAAACCCACACACTCAGCCCAGAACCCATCACCAAGACAATAAAAACAAAATAAATAGAAAAAAACCCTACTAATTCCACAAACGCAGTGACTGAAACATTACACAAGCATGCCAAATTACTCTGTGAATGGTTCACTCCTGCACAGTGCATAGTGACCGTAGGTCTGGTAAGGATCACCCCTGCATGTTGATGCATTTTATAAAGCTTAAAAATCCTCTTCTTGCAGAAACCAAGAAAATGGCAACAAATGCATCAACACTATAAGCAACTTCCTCTGCTTGTGAAGCCTGTCCTTTAAAATGCATGGCATTTGTAAGTGTAAACCACGCGACAGTCTGTTCCCAACACTGGTTTTGTACAAGTCATTTCACTTTTTTATGTTAAAGATCTGTAAGAGGGGGACAACACCACACACACCCATCCTTTTATTTGAAAGCTCATCCAGACTGAACACAGAGGAAAAACTATATACAGAGCTATGATACAATATCGTTACGTGTTGACAATGAGTTTAAATGAACAGCAAAATCTTTCTACCTCCACAGAAATCTTTTTCTTTCCTTTTTGTTTTACAGCCTGCTGAAACAGCAATAGTCAGTGTCTGGTTAGTGTCTAGTGCAAGACAAACACCAAATAGAAATCCCATGTTTGGGATTAAAGAGGTCTGCACTTGCTGCACAAGGCCAAAGAGCCAATTAACACTTTTCTCAACAAAGGTAGTAGAGGGAAAAACGCATGCTATAATTTTAGTGACATCTTACACTGCTTTGATTCTCCAACACACACTTTGAATTTACTTTCTTGATGCTTCTTTTGTCTGAAGGGAGACTGAATTGAAAAATTAAATACATAAAGATTTAACTATTGCAAAGTTTTCCATTAACTATCATATAATTCGTCTAACAAGAAAGCATGAAATGACTCTTACTGACAGCTTTACCATACTCAATGGTTCAAAAAAGACCACTCAGTTTTAATATCTAGATGCATGAGGAAAACCAAAGCACTAATGTCTACACAGAGTACCAGAAAAGAATGGAAATAACCATAGTAGAGACTTGCTAGCATAAATATACCTCTAGTAAGGAAGTTCTGAATGCTCTAACAGTAAAATATATAAAGATTAATGAAGACTACAATCTCCCTCACACCAGCCATTAAAAATGTGGAAAAAAGCAGCATGAAGCAATATTTGTAACATTTTTTCTTACATTACCAACATACACTCTTTCAGCATGGCTATGACAAGCTTACTTATTGCAACAATAGACAAGAAATTACTTAGTGCATTAAATTTCTTTGAAACGTGATGAGTTTTAACACCAACCCAGCATGCAAGAAAGGCATTAAAACAAGCGTATTTGCCTCATTTCTGGAGGACGATATCAGAAACAAAGGCTGCCTTTACCTTAAAATTGAGCACAGAGCACCACATGAACCCAGGCACATGCTACACATGTAACAGAAAAAGACCTTTTGGTGGCTCTTACTGCGATTATTACTGTAATCCAGGATGCACAAGGAAAAACTGAACAAGCCAGAGCAACCAGGCAGAGGGAGTACGCAGCATGACTAGGCACTGGCTTCCTGCACCCCTACCCTCTCAGCCAGCATTTTGGCTGCCAAGTAAATAGAGCCCATTTGGGCTTTTGTCCCATGCCCTCCCTTTCCTTCTCCTCCTCCAAACATACACACACACCCCGGTGTGGCAAAATAGGATTTGGCATACTCTTTGCCGACATGCAGGGTAGTTGCAGAGAGGTGCAATCCTCACCAGGATTTGCTTGTCCTCGCTAGCACAGCCTGCCTTGCCTTGAGATTTTGTTCAGCTGTTTGAGTTCAAGGACGCAGTCTGGTAACTCTAGAGAAGATACTCAGCAATGTGGAAAAAAGTGAAGATGCCAACACATTTAAAACCTTTCATAATCATTACATCTTAGTGATATGTTGATGTTAGGGGGTAACCTTGGATGTCTGAAACATAGGTGTCACATTAAAAAAAAAAAAAGCAGCCTTATAGTCTAATGTGCCTCAGGGAGGAACTCATTCTGTTAATTTAGGATGCTTACTCAAACCATCTTTCTCTAGGAAATGATATACAAACAGCAGGCCTTAGGACAGCAGCTCTCTGCAGAATGCCTCCTGCTCTGCAGCGGGTTATACTGTTGGGAGCTGTATTCACAGGTCCTCATTGTACCTGCCATCTCTGGACCCTGTTATTATCACCTTGCTCACAAAGAAGTTAAAAGACAATAAAACGAACTGTAAGAACAAAAATCCTATGATAAAGAAAGTGCATCAATAAGAATATTCAATATTTTACCTCTTTGGACAAGAACTGAGTAAGCATTTCCCCCAGATATCTACCTGTAAAAGTACTGTAGCAAATATATAGTTATAAAATGAATTAAACAATCAAAGGAGACAAAATCTATGTTATCTTTGTTCTATCCTATAATGGAGAAGAGATTCATGGAAGAATAATACTACTGAATAATATCCACATCATGTTCTCCTGCAACATTCTTCATCATGACATACCATAAGCAGAGATTAAATAGAAGCCCAGATAAGTTGAAATGATGTAGCTTAGGTCTTCCTAATAGGCCCTTCACAATGGTATTTGGACTATTAAAAAGATGCAACACAAAGAATAAAATGAAGTGAGAGAGAGTCAAAGAAAAGACAGTACTCAGAATAGCTTAACAGGATAACCACAGGGAAATGGAGATAGGAAGGAAGAGGCAACACTAACATTGTGTTTAATTTTGTCTCCTCCCAGTCAGCAAAGCACACAGCAACTGATTCATCTGTCCTTTATATCCTTGTAAATGATAAGAGACTCCACAGAAGACCATGGAATTACATCAATATAAGTAAAAGAATTTAAAGTTGCTTAAAAATCAGTCCTACCTGTACAAATTGTACTCATGCTGAATTCAAAGGGGCGCTTCTATACCGGGACATGCAGGGTGACATAACACCCCCTTCCTTTCATGACCCAGGAGGTCTCTCTCTGCCCAGTAAAGCAGGAGGACAGCTGCGGCACTACTGTAAGCCAGCATGCTGGCCAAGCACGACCCATATGGGATATCAGGGAACCCAGAGAGGCAGGCTGTACCTGGCCTTCCCCAAAGACAAATTGAGGGGGAGCTGGCCTTTACTATTTCCGCTTCTGCTGCCTGTGCAAGCACTTGTCCTTTCAAACCAGCTAGCAGAGTAGACCACTGAAGAGCCGCTGATCACATTGCCAGTCCCTCTTCATTACTGCTCTCAGTCACAGTCAGTAAAACAAGGGGAGGCCTCCAAGTTCTTCGACTCCAGCAGAAAGTTAGCAACAGCCTGGTGCTTAACAGCCTCTCTGCTTGGAACTACAGAATATGCTTGTCTTCTCTGATAAAAGCACTTTCCTTAGGGATTATAAACATTGCAACTGTTAAAGAACCATCACATATAAGAAAAAATAATATGAGTAAACAGTAACACTAATAGTGCCTTCTGTTCACATAACTGAAGTTCAATGACTCAAACCTGGCAGCACCCTGAAGAATTTGAAAAGAGATGCTTTCCTGAGTGCTAGAAGAGGATAGATGAACACACATGTGGATTAAATGATGATTCCCTCAAAGGTGGGAATAGCTGAGCTGGGAAACAGACCAGTGGTCACCTGCTGCCTCTCCTAGCAATAACATTTTATCTGGGAGACTACGTAACCAGACATACCCATCTGTATCCTCCAGAAAAATTATACAAACATAAAACAGAAGAATGATTTAGTAGAGACATCCCAGCACAACCCCTAGGCTAAAAAGAAACTTCTTAATATACCTCATCACATGAGGAAAGTAAAAGTAAGCTAAGTCAAAAAGTCACTATTATAAAAGGATAAAAGTATCTATACAAGGAATTATGCTTCTAACCACCCTGCTATAATTATGTCAGTATGACAGGCAAAATTTCCTTGTGTGAATAAACTCCCACCTCTTCAGGTAAAGGAACTGATTTAAGGAACTGACTCTGTTGGAATTGAACTTTTTCCCAGGCAAATCAAACTTTTAGCAGAGGGACATTTACACAGAGTGTTAAGTGACCATCATCCATGCATTTTACTTCCCCAATATATAAATATATAACAGCACCAAGAGTCATAAACATACACACAAAAAAAATCTTTCACCTTCATTTGCTGTGAGAAGAAGTTAATTAAACTTGTGGGGCACCTTGCTCATCCTTGAGCAATACTGCTGTCATAGAGGCAAGGTAGTCAAGTACAAAAGGAAAGCAACCTCTTTTTAATCCTACTACACACACCCTACACTCAATCCCAAGGTCCACCTGTGACTCTCCCTTAAACTCCTCTATTTTTAAGTATTACCAGAGTCTTATAGCTTGAAGTCCTGGGAGTCCACTGCACATGGGGCCCATGATGAGGAGCAGTTGTACTCTCTCTGCATGCCCTACATGTGGACATGGCAATGTGGTTGTTGGAGGGCATGCAACTACAGACCCCATACATGTCACAACATTGAGCCAAATGAAATGAAAAACAGAAGAAAAATAATTTTCTGGAGATACTTCTAGCTGATGCATTTATAGTTTCCCACTGCAGTTCAGCAGCTGTGCACTTTACAGTGTGAGAAAAGAAGCAGCAAGTGGGATTTCTGAGGCTGTCCCATGGCAGCCATGCAGGGCAGGTTTTGAAGGGCACAAACAAGATCACAGCCCTTAGGGCGTGCAGTGCAGCACGCGCGGAGGGCGGAGAGGCTGGTGGAAGGTCTCTGCTCGCTGCCATCACTGGAGGGCAGCACCACTATGCTCACACCACATGGCAGCCAGCAGCAATGCCGGGAGCAGGCCGAGCGCTGCTGCCTTGTGTAATACCCCTCGCCTCACCAAAAACCAAGGGTGACTCAGGGTGGCCATCTTGGTCACACGCTGCATGTGCGTAACTTTCTCATCAAATCTCCCTGGCAGTGAAGATTTGGAGCTCTACCAACAGGCAGAGCGAGATGCTTTGGAAGGGAGGAGGTGAAGGTAGTTATAGCGTTTGCAGATTTTTATTTGTTTGTTTTTAAGTTATCTTCATGTGCAGTGGTAGCAACTACTGTAGAAGTCCACGTGGCCCTGACTATCCTGCTTTATGGATGTGGGTCTGCCATTACTGCAAACTGCTTGCTTCTCCTGGCCACAAGGGAATCGCTGAGGATGTACAGGGCAAAGCCAGATCACATGTTTAGAGAGACATCCAATGTCAAACACTATGAATACAAAAAGTACTCCTCGGTGAGTATGCGAAGTGGCCCTTCAAGCTCCCCTGTTCTTCATTAGCAATGAAAAGCAGTTCAGAGACTTCTTAGGGGTCCTCATGGAGATGACTCGTCGTGTTGGGTCTTCTGATGTAACGATGACATTTTACAAATGAACCCAGCATTTCTGAACTGGTGAGGAGGGAGGATCTAACAAGTAGGTGACAGTACCCCTCATTCTGCAGGGTGTTACGGGTGGTCAAGGAGGCACCCACGTGGTTTCATTCCCCTAAAAGGGCCCTTGGCTTTGCAGAAACTGTGAAATGCTGAGCTCAACAGTCCTCCCTTAAATAAACACCCCTGTTGCAGTATGATTCCTCCTGCAGGCGCAGCAGTGAGGAGAGGCAGGTGAAGGCCTTCTGTATCCCCCTAAATTAGGTGGCTTGAGAATCACACCAGCTACAGACGCCTGAGTTGTACCTTCGCTCGCCATGAGTAACATGGTCCTATCACATCAGGGACCACTCACATGACCTGAGGATGGTGTCTTCACTCTGGAAGGAGCTCACCTCAAAGAGTGTTTTGCTCTTGCTGTGCACAGACCATGGCATGGCCCAAAGAGCAATGCACAAAAGATCTGAATTGGACTTGCAGGTGTTTTTCCCAGCTAGACCTGGTTCCACCTCAGAAAATGCTCAGGAATGGAGCCGGGACTTGGGAGCCATGGCACAGCTGGTGCACTGAGGCAAGTGCAGGCTCATACGCCACTCCTCGACATGTTACAGTGACACAGAAGACACAGCTGGGGCTGGCCTCTGACCTCGTGAAAGCGGAGACGAGCACTAGCACAGAATGTACTACTGACCACTGATTTCAGAGCTACAGCAGACACTCATTAGTGCTGTTAGATATCCTTTCTTCAGAGACTGAATTTGGACTCTCCTCTCTTCTGTGTACAGGCCATGGTTGAGAAAGCTGAACAAAAGCTTTCTCCTTTTATAGCAGAAAGCTTTTAGGGTGCAAGAATCCCATACCAGAGGATTTTCTGCCTGAAAATTATGCAATGAGGACAATTCAGACATTAATTCCCTGTTTAAGCCCTGTGGATTCAGCGGCTCTTAAAACACAATACTTTTAATAAAAATAAAAATTAAAAATAAATCCATGTATATATGAAGAAGGCTTATGGGAAAGTCTCTCTTTAGTAGGAAGAAAATGGATTAAACAGAATTTACTAAGAACATAGAGCACTTTTAGTCTTATAATGCATGTTTATACTATTTTTTTCTTCAGATCATCGCACAGAATAGCAAGAACTTTGTACCATACTGAACTTTAGTCACAGCTCAGAAAAATCTATATAAACATATGTTTGTACAAAAGTCCTCCTTCTTCCATGAAAGCCATATTTTTTTAAAAAAAACAGCTACAATTAAAGAAAAAAAAAGTGGCTATATAAAAACAGGCAACTTTTTAGCAATGCAATTGAGCTGTGCAGGGAAATGAAGTGTACCTTCCTACGAAATATCACGGGAGGATACAACTCCTAAAACACCAGGAAGCACAGTCGCAGTAGCCCTCTTTTACAGGATGTACCTACTTCAGTTCAAGTGCCAGTAAATAGAGGGAACAAAGTCCTACTTAATGGGCAGGCCACCTTCTTCACCCCTTGCCGCGAGAATTGTTCGCTAGGTCTCATTTTGACCCTAACAACATGGACATAATCGGCAAAGAGAACCAGTGTGACTGGGCAGGGCTGATCTCATGAGCTGAAGTGCTGCTCTTTACTTGTGCGATGCCTGTATCCAAAATATATGCGTCCAGAACCAGATTCTACGATTCCTATTTTAAAGAGGAGGAACTGTAAAGAAAGGTTAAGCCATTTGCTTGCCTTTCACACTAAATGCACAGCAATCTGAAGCCAGACTTCCTGGTCTCTCTTCTACCACAAGACTTTTGGGCTTATTCAGCAAGGCAAGTGGGTTCTCACACATCTATAATACTTGCATGTGCCCATAGTTAACTCTCACAGAAACTAAGAAGCAAAATCAACCCAAACATAAGCACAGGACCAGCTCTGCACTTCCTGGGAACACAGCTACCACTTGCATCCTCAGCACCAAATGACAATGCCAGCCTCACTGATATCTCTGAAGGCCTTTTAATTTAGTAGACAGCAACACGGAGGTGAAGACCAGGATAACGCAATTCACACATTGGTACAAAACGTACAAGCTCAACAAACAAAGTCATGAGTGTGTGGCTTTGTACCTCGAGATAGGCATGCGACATTTGTACTGGGAGGCCACAGTTCACAAGGGCCAGGTCTGTAGGTGATAAGACAGGACACAACCTTGTAGCCTGTTAGAAACCAGTGAAAGTATTCCCTCCCAGCATGGCAATCTCAACTGCAGCAAGAGAACCCAAAGAAGCCTTATTTGTGGGCTGCTTTGGCCAACTTTTTGGGGAGGGAGCAGAAAAGAGGAGCCAAGTTCGGTGATAAAGTTTGTCTGGTTGTCCCAGTTTGGGCTGGTTCACCCTACTTCAGGTACTCTTTGAGCTCAAAGTGAGCTCTGAGAAAGCAGTAAAGAGAAGGCACTGTCCATGTTTTACATTAGAGGAGAAATAAAGCTGGTGTCGGAAGTACTCTGGCGCTTCATGCTAAGAAAGCTTTTTAAAAAGCTGTTAAGTTTGGTTGGAGAGAAGGAGCAGGGAGAATTGGAAGGGAAAACAGATACATGCTGGTACTGGCATGTGTTAAGGTGGAGAGAAAGAGCCATAAGTAAGCTTTCCGCATCTTCTTAGCAGTAAGACAAGCATCGTTTTTGATCACTGAATCACGCAGTGCAAAAGGCCCAGAACATCACCTGCAGAGCGTAAAGTCTATCTTAAGACAGCCTGTACTTCTAAGGATATGTGTTACACAATGAAGAAAAGCAGCCTGAAAAACTTGAATCTACCAACCCTCCTGATCCACGTGGAATCATATGCGTATGGAATTGCATGGAACACGCATGGAAAAAAAAAATAAATAGCAAGTCCTACAAATTCCCTGAATAAATCTGTCCTTCGGTGTGAGATTAAAAAGGATGAGGACAAGGGCTTTTTTTTTTTTTTTTTTTTGGCAAAGAGACATGGTTGGTGTAGCTGGCTAAAATGAAGACCCATCTTAAAATTACTACTTTTGCTTATTTTGGCGTGGCAGCCATCCAGGAGCTGCAACCAGCATAACTGCAAGCACAGAGTTCAATCCTGCAAACTTACATAAGGCTTGAGAAAGGTGTGTGGGAATTGTCAATTTAGAGAATTCATTTAAGGATTTTTTTTCATATTTTTCAGTAAAAGAAGCAAGAGTTAAACATTAGGCGAGGGTGTTTGAATCCAGCAGTTCAGCTTTATCACAGCATGTGTTAAATATATGATAAAAAATCCAGCTCGCCCATTAACCCTGATAGCTGTGAATTTTAAAACAGCCATTTTTGTAGACATCCACACTCGTCACTGGAGGCGGTAAATACAATGATTTGCCACAGTTACAAGGAACTGAATCCCAAAGCTTCACAGAACACAAGAACCAACCTCATTTGGGTCAAAATAAAGTTTTCTTCCCTCAGTGGCTCAGGTCAAATGCACCTGCAAAGAGCAGCAATAAAGTTGTCACAAAAGTTACAGCCCTGCCACTGCATGGGGAATGTGGTGTTCAGCAAAGCTGTAATTACTTGTTAAAAAATGGCTGTTTTCCACTCCCCACCACATCCACACTCCTTGCAATTCCCCTGTGCGCTATCCCATCTGCCGTAATTCTCCCGGGTTGGCTTGGTCATACCGTAACACACAAAAAATCAATCAAAACCCCTTGCTTCATCAGTGCCCAAAGAAGAAAGGCCAAATGTGGAATTTCAACACTAGTTTTGTGATGTACTTTTGCTTCCTGCCCAGAGAGTGCGCAGAGCCTGTACGTTTCTCCCTTCTCCAACAATGTGATCTTATCGCCGGCAGCTGGCCTGCATTCTGCACTTTCATTTTTATTGTGTGGGTTCTGGAACTCTGATGCAAATAGTCTGCCGAACATCCTCCCTTCACTGCACGTGGGTTTTTTTTTTTCCTTTTTAGCCTCCTCGCATGCAGAGCACTCCACTCCAGCGTCACCCTGGCTCCAGCCAGCTCCCATTGTTCACATTGTTGTTTTCATGTCAAGGGCGTGACAGGAGAGGTTTTATTTATTTATTTATTTATTTGTTGCCAGAACAGCAATTTAAAGCCTAGGCCTTGAAAACACACTTGCCATTCGCAAGAAAACAGCTACTGGACTTGCCACAAGACCATAGATGAGGGAATGACCCACGTGATCCAAAAAGGCCCCAAACGGTCATATGCATTAAAGCAGGACCCAAGGAAGCAGCCATTTGCAGAACAGGATGAAGAAATCAAAAATTCAGTTTGCTTGCAGCGGCCTACATAGGAGAGGAACTGCCACAGCAGATTAGATAACTGGTCCAGCGGGGCTGGCGTGCCAGCACGGCAGCAGTTGTCTCAGAAAGCGTGAAAGAAATGATGCGTGTGACCTGGAGTGACAAAGGGGAATAGTTAAGTAGCCAACTAATTGTGCAGCCCTGAGCACAGGCTGTGCAAGGGCTATTGCCCAGTGCCTGCCTGTGAGCAATACTATTTATTTCTTTGCCAGGCTTTCAAAAATAAATGCATCCACTGTGTTTATCTCATATGCTTCCTCTTCTCGTGATCACAGGCTGCAGAGGTTGACTGGCTATTGGGAAAGGAAGTATCTTTTGATTAGCCCACCAACTTCATAGAATGTGTCTTTTTTTTTCTTTTCTTTTTTTGGCCTCATTTAACAGGAAAAACAGAAGGAAGTGAATGTGGTTCACTATTGCCTTAACAATTTTGTTTTTGTTGTTTTATTATTTTTATATAGTGTTCCCCTTCACATTTTAAAGAGCCTCAGGCCTGTCTCCTGCAACCTTTCTTCTTTAAAACCTCTTATACGGTAATCCTGCCTCCTTCTGTGACCACTTTTATCACATCTTTTCCAACCACTACAATTTAAGGAGATGGCAACCTTTCACATGGTATCTCAACTCACCCTGACTTCTGTGCCGTGCTGGTTTATGCCTTTGAGATGAATTTTTATCTCCTCTTTAATACATATGAGCAGCCTAGCAACTCCCGTGGTTATCGTGGGCTCCCCTGATGCCCATGGAGAGCCCCCTGTATTCAGGAGGAGCAAGCCCATGAGAACAACTCCAGGGGCCTAGACCTTTTTTGTGGGAGGAACGTTCTGCTAACATGAATCTCTTACTTATCCCTTTATGTCCCGTGCCCTTCCTCCTCCTCTCCCCATCTGCGCCGATGTTTGCAGTCGTCTAGGGACTATTCGTCCTGTACACTAAGGGCTTGAGCCAAAGCCCAAGGGAAGTCTGTCCACAGATTTCATAGCGCCTCAGGCCAGTTCCCAATTTCCATTCTTATCACCCCTTTAAATCCTTCAAATCCTTACAGTGTTCTTGCTCAAGTACCAGCTTCTTACCCCTTAACTTTACTCTGTTCCCAGTTGCTGCCATTCACATCTGTTTATTCTTTGGTCCCAGAGCATGGCCCTTGTTTGGCATAGCAGATACCTACACTTCCAAATGTTACCTCATCTGCTCAGGACAAATACTCCTTGCTTAGGAGCTGCGCATTTATTTTTTCTAAAGTTTCTTGCAAAGGACTATACCAAAAACATCATGAAAAGTGGAAGCGCTTGGCCAGGAACTGGTTAGCCAGGCCGCTCTACCGGCCTTTCTTCTCTCTCTGATTACACCCTGAAGTGCCTGAGCAAGCGGTCCATGAGCAAGCAGGCATCACATTACCAACTTCCACCCTTCATAAATAACTAGTCATGGCTTACTGAAACACAAATGTTATTCATAAAACTGTCTAGTCCTTTAAGGAAACCTGCAACTCTATTACACACTTCGGAGCTCTTCCTTACCATAAAGAAGCATGCTGAGATTCCCCTGGACTTTACAAGGATTGGGATGAAGCCCACAGATTGCTATTTTTATGATTCCACACTATCTATTCCAAAACCCATAGATGCATACTTTGTAGTACCTTTTAGACTTGTGAGTTTACTGAACTTCAGGCTCTCAAGAGGCTCTACATCCTCCTTAGATACTTCTTGTCTTCTGTCAAGAGACACACAGTTTAAACATTGTCTTTACAAAAGTCACTTTCATCTCCTTGTATTAAGTAGGACCAGGCTTGGATCACAGTCCTCCGAAGAAGGTTCTAGCCAGATCCCAGGATGTCACTATTGATAGTCATTGCAGACCATAGTAAAGATCTAACATTTCTAAGGGCTGCTGGGCAACTCCCAGCAATTGCTCCTTTTTCCCAGCAATGGAATTAAAACGCTCCTTCCTTTCTAAAGCAGGTGCCCACTGTGGACTTTTTCCCAGACATATCTAACAAACCTTCCTCTTCCATAGAGCAGTTCTCCAGACAGCAACATGCAGTGCATGCAAGCTCTGATGGGGTGTGGTGGGTGGGTGGCTCCCAGGCCTGCCTGGTGGCCAGCTGAGATGGAGAAGTGCTCCACCTTCATCTCTCCGAGATGCTCAGCCCTTCCAGGTGGAAAGACAGGGACTGGTTAGTACCTTGCTAGCAGTGGGTGGGCAAAGCAAGTTTCCTGCAGTTAGTGGTGAGTCAAAGGGGAGGAAAATAAGGACTTAGCTGGTCCTTCCTCAGAGGAGCTATCCCACCACAAATGCATCCTCCACCATCACTACGATCACGTCTCACAGCCCGAAGGAGCACACTGTGAGGAGTACACCAAAGTGATGCCATTCCCCCCAGAAGAGCACTGGAGACAATGTGTGTGCCCAGGTGTGTGCAGGAGCACAGCACAGGGCTGCCAACACGCGCTCCTCAGATCTTACGTACTGTTGGGGGGAGACTGATCCAGGGACTGAGCAGCAGTGGATCTTGGCAAAGCATTTTGCTACTGCTCTGTTACTGGTATCTTAAAGGAGGCCAAGAAACACTCTGAGAGAAAAAGAATTCCCCCAAAACTTGAGGAATGTATCTGGTATGGGATCAGGTCATCCTCTCTCAAGTTAATATGTGCTCCAAGGCCTCTGAGTAAGACACACTGAAACTAGGAACACGTCTAGTTTTTAAAAAAGGCTACAGCCTGTTTCTGCTCTGCTTATGGTCATCGGTCATCTAAATACTCATACCTCTCTTGGGCTTTAATTAATAAACCGTTGCTTTATTTTACTGCTAGACCTGTGTGACACAGTGGAGCAAGATGAATTAGAGTGGCAAAATAAGTAGGGATGGGGACTACTGTGACGCAGGAATGATGCGAGCACCAAAAATACACTGAAGGAGCCCAGGGCAGGAAGCTGGAAGAGCAGGGGAGGAGGATGCCCATTCATTGCTGTAGTAACACAAATTTCAAACACGAATTGTTTGTCCCTCCTGGAACATACAAACACTTTTCTTCACATCACTTGCTGCAGCATAGGCAGAGGCAGCCAGAACATCAGCTCAATTCCAAGAGCATCCACAAGCATTTGGTAGTCATCAAACAGCTCTCTTTCGTGCACCTGACGAAGGAGTCATATCTCTTTCATGGAAGGGGGACTATGGCTCTGCCCTCCAACCTGAGCTTGGGCCAAAAATGCAGGCTCTGCTGCCCTGCTTGGATCTAACAAGCTTTGCTTCATCTGTCAGTCTTACTCTGTGTTTAAAATGTGCTCATAAACCTCAGTAACAGTGTTAACCATATATTAATCACTCCAATGGTCATAGGTGCCTGAACCAGTTCTTGCATTTTAACTATTTTGTGGATACTGACAACACTAAAGAAGAGCGATTCCTCAATAAAGCTGTTAGCTGCAAAAACCTTTCCCAAAGTTTCACTTATCCCCCTCAATTTTAATCATGAAAATGATCAGATTGGGGCAAGCAATGGGAAAAGCTCTAAAAAAATGAAAAGAAAGAAGAAAGCCTTTCTGCCTTTCATTTGCTAAAGTGTTATTAAATGCTCTCTGGATTTGTCATCTCTCCAAAATAGCTTGCTCTAAAAATTTCATATTCTTTTTATTCCTACTGAGAACAACATATAAAATATATAATATATATAATATATAAAATATATAAAATACACGGCTTTGACGTCTAGTGCATTTTTGTTGTTGTTATTGTTGATTATGTCAAGAATTAGACAAATGTAAGAAATGACCCAAGAAAGCAATCATTAGCAATGTAGACAGCACATACAGACATTAGGCTGTATCAATATGATATACTCACTGACTGATGCCTATCATCTAGCTTGTTCCTGGGAGGCCTAACTGGCAAAGGCTCCTGCTGGGATAAAAATAGAGAAAACAGTGGATGGAGCAGAGTTTCAGAGGCAACCACTATGTTCCTTAGTAAGGCTGAGTTTGAGACGCGTAAAACAGAAGTGAGGGGAGCACCACAAAGACCCTTGCAGCAGGATTAGGGCTGGTGGCCTCTCTCCAGGTTCAGCTAGCTGAGTAGGATGGGACAACTGCTGGACATGACATAAGAAATTGCTGCACATTCCATATAGCAATGTAAGAACCTGACAAAAGTAACAGTGCCAGGAGGGATTCTCAGGTGCCTAAGTGGGGGTTGTGTAAGAGATGTCCACATATCAGAGAGAACTAAGAGGAGCAATGGGGACATTTGAGGGCTGGAATCTTGCAAGACCTGCAGTATCTCAGTAACCACATCCATAATGCTACATACAGCAGAGATTACTAAGGTAACAGTATCAGAAATATCAGATCTAGGAACAGAAATAGCAAAACAGGGACTGTAGAAAAAAAATAGCAGCAATGTGTTTATTTGGGAGGGGTTGAGGGGACAGAAAGGGAGGTACAAGGGTGGGAAAAGGACAGGTGAAGGATTGGGAGGAGGGATCACTGGGGATGCTCCCCGGATGGTCAGTGCTGTTGGGGGTAGCCCTGCCCTTGGCATTTGCAGCTGGCACTGGCCATCAACGCAGAACTCCTGCTCTGACCACATCAGACTCCAAACCTGCTCCTGCAGTCGGGAGAAGTGGGGGGAAGAGCAGGCAGGAAGCAGAGGGGCAGCCAGGATGGTCAGATCCAGCCTCACACAGTACGAATGCCCATGCCAGGCTTAGTGGCCTTGGCAGCTTCCTAGCAATTTCCAAACAAACCCACTTTGTCTTCAGTATGCTCTGTTACTCAGAAGCATGGCTGAACCACCCAGGACACACTTCAGCAATTGCTGAACATTCATCATTTTCAGTTTTCCTATATTCTCTCAGCTGAAATCAATACTAATGAGACATCTTGCACAGCTAGTGTTAGGAGATGTGGTCGATGTGTCTTTTTGCTCTGACCATATGGCTTTAATACAGCATCAAGCAGTAGGCAAAAAGCTGGACAAAACAAACCCCCTCTAAACTCCCAAACTCCTGCTTTATGAAATGCATTTTTGGCAGCACTTGTCCATTGCAAAATCTTTTTTCACTTAGCAAGTTTTCTGAAAGACTTCAACATACACACAAGTCCCTTTTTCTGCCCACTGACCTTCAAAGTCCCTTTCCCGCCCATTTCTTATACTTGAAGCCACCACCGCTGAAAATGCACATTAATCAGCTCCCTCTGCCCAGGACCACTCTTTGTCCTTCCAAGCTCTGTGCTTTTTTTTTTTTTGTCTCCTTCCTTGCTTGTAATCCTCGTAGCCTTCACTTTCCTCTTTCACAGCTTACCAAATACCCACACCCCAGCGCAAAGACCTTCTGTATCCCATTACTGACCACATGAGCCTCCTAATCCCTTGTACTCGGCTTTGCAAACACACAGGTGAGACACAGATTGAGGCCTCCCGAGGCATTGGACTAAACACATCCTTTGACTTTCAGGTACCCTTCCACTGAGCAGCACTGCAATACACGCTTAGAGATGCTGCAAACGCAAAAGCACTTTTTAAATAGCAATAAAAAATAATGGTCTTTTCACTCAGGAAAAAAAAAAAAAACATGGAAGATTTCCAGAAGCAAGGCAGGCAATCAACCTCCCTTAGACACCCACTCGCTCAAACGTGCGTAGGGGAACTTTATGAGCACTTTATGACATGGAAGCCTGTCATTCTTCCAACCTCTCTCCCTGTTCTGATACCCACATAGGCGCTCTTATATTTTTTTCCTGGATCCCTCCTCCAGAGGGATTGAACTTTCCAGACTGATCACAGGCCTCTGCATTCAAAGCGTACCCCAAAACCAGTATCTTTTTATAAGGTCCCTTTAAGATCCCAGACTCTGGCTCAAGGAAAGTACTGACTTGGCAGCCTCTCCACACTGTTTTACATGTACTTGAACTGATAAAATTGCTTGTTCAATCCTTACTACCTCCCACGACGACGAATGCTGGACAATTATTTTAAGAGATTCCATATTACAAATGGGCAGTCATTTGCCGAATTGTTTTACAGCCCAGTATACATCCATTTTAAACACTCTGTTTTTGTTTTGGAGCTAATTCCTAATACCAACTCACATCACAGATACCTATGTCTGCTTGGATTAATTAAGATTTTTGAGAAACTTTTACTCTCTTTATGTTTTACCCTCCACTACTGATTTATAAAAGAGGCTATGAAGCAACACTCTTAACCTTAACCAAGAGGATACTTTAACCTTAAAGGCTATACCTGGAGCCTTAAAGGCTCCAGTGCCTAAAATGGAGACAGAGAAAAGACTCAGACATTTCAGAGGACCACAAGAAAATCTCTGCTAGCAGGGTGGCATTCTTCAAAGGCAGGTGCAACTTGTCAGTAGACTACCTAATTCTCTTGCTCCAAAATGAGCATTTTGCTCAGTGATTCCTCCCTCCTTCAGGTGTTAACTAGGAAGAGGAGAGAGGGTACCAGGAAAAGGAAGTCAGGAACAGAAAGATATTCTCCTCAGTACTGCTGAGGACATTAAAACGCTCAGCAGGACCAACAACATGGGTGAAAGGAAGAGGAGTCCTTCTTGCAGGGAAATGAAGGCCTGTGCTAACAGACAAAGGATCAAAGTAAGGGAGAGAGGTGTGTGGGTAAGGACCAAAAACAGCCCTCAGGACAGGCGAGTCCTCCTGTAGGGTCTAGGAGCATCCCTCAGCCTCAGCAGATGAAATGAATCACCCTGAGTGATTTTACACAAGACACACACATCATCTGTCACTCTCTGACCCAGAAATCAACAAGGTGGGAAGCACAGCGTTTAGCATTCACCCCTACCAAACCGCCTGCTGCTTGATGAGACAGTAATCCCGCTTCTGCCAGAAACGTAAAGCCAAATATGCCAGTTACAGTGACAGAACCTGATTGCTTAAGTGGCGAAAAAAAAGAAGCCAAGGTCCTGGCTCTCAGGACTTTTCCTTCATTTTTATTTGAACTGTAACCCAGAACAATCCCATTCCCACCATGATTTCCCATAAACAGGAAGCAGCAGGGAAATTGCTAAATTGCTAAAATGAAAACTCCACGGAGCTGGGCAGGGGAATCCCATGATGTTTTGCTCACAGGCAGCCACTGCTCTGCAAATGCCAGAGCACCACAGACCCTGGGAGCGCATCCCATATGTCCAAGGGCTGAGTCCTCAGTAAAAGAGCCTCCTTTTCCTCCCGTGTGCCTTCCAGTGCCTGCTTTCCTGCAGCTCCCCAGTATCTTCCCACAGTTGTTTTCACTTAGACAATGAGACCATCAGAAGAGGTCAGTAGTTTTCATTTTTAATGGTTTAGCAGAAATCCATCTGATACAACCCCAATTTTAACTATGTTATTTTTATAAAGCTGAGCATCAATAGTAAACCAAAACTGTTTGCCTTTTGCTTATCAGCAAAATCACCATACACAAAATCTTAATGCTGTCAAAAGCAGGTCTGCTTCTTTCAAAAAATAAATATTCGATAGTTAAGTAACCCACAAAAGCCCCTGATGGATTTATTCAGGACTGATCTTTGTAGCATCTGGGCACACTTGTCTCAGTGTTTTATAATAATTCGGCAGAAATATAAAGCAGAAGTTAAGTGTCTTTCATTAAGTTACACTCAAATATTAACAGAGAACAGACCCCAGAAACACTGACTTCTTCATAACCTGACCTCGCCACTGCATATGCACGTAAGTGAAGCCAGAGATAAATGGGCCATTCAGATGGCCCATTGCATGTCTGCAAGACAGACCATATCCCATTTCCCAGTTTGGACAAATCTGCTGGAAAAGGATGTGTATGTTAATATGCAAACTGATATTTGCCATTTTTGAGATTTTGATGGGCAACTGTGTGCCATGAACCAGTTATTACCCTTGTTTTCAGATTCAGTAATAAGAAGGATTGTGATATTTTGTGTAGAAGTAAAAGTATTCTCCTCTACTATATTCTTCCCATATTTTGGATTTATTTCTACCAGGTCACTTTTGGTTGAACAACCACTTTTTAACACGTGGCTGAATGAGCAAAGGACTGAAAGCATTGACAGAAGCATGAACTAAAGCATCCAGCATTTCTGTTATTAACTATGGAAGAAGAGAGCTCCAATCTATGCTGCCTAGCATTTCTCCACCCAAAACTCCTTGGGCAACTGGAGTGAAGGAGATTTTTACTCGTTTTGAGGCTGTAATCTATTTGGATTCTTAAAAGCAAATAGTTGCTTTGTCTCATAGCATGAGGAAGACATATGTATTCACCAGTAACCTATTAAATGGAAATGATTTTGGAATTAAGTTGGGCCTGATTGGTTCATAAGAGTTTCCCATCTGGGCCAGTAGAAGGGAATAAAAGGGGAATGTGTTCACATTTACGCAATGCTGCCCAGAGGCCAGATTTCCTTCCCAAGCTTTGGGAGGATACGCAGCAGTCTGCAGACGCAGTAGACACTGAGCCAGACAGGGCCTGACCCCTCCGCAGAGATTAGGCAAGCAAGAAGAAGGAGCAGGTCCCAAGGGATGCCGCCTCCTTGCCCCATAGGCTCCAGCTCAGCCGTGCTGGCTGCATCCTTAGGGAGCCGGGACGCGGCCGTGGCTTGGAGCTGCAGCGCCTACATCTCGCAAATGCTTCCGGGAGCCTTTGTGAGACCTGCAGAGTTCTGCGTCGCTTATGCCATAGATGCGATAATTAAAATATATTCCACCTATTACCTGGGAGTTTTCATTACTAAAATAAATAAAACTAAATATCTACCCCATGCTCTGGCCTGAAGTAAAGCAAAAAAAGCACCACTATGCTAGGGAGCTGGCAAAAGATGATGGCCTTACTCTTCCTTGACGCTGATCCTTGTGACTTCAGCAGATGAGTAAAAAGCATCAAATACTGAACTCCATACTTGCAGAATGCAGCTGACACATGTATATCCCTTAATACATCTTTATTTCTTATCCACTGACATACCTACATTTTAGCTAGACATCCTGGGCATCCAATAGCCAGGTCTTTCCATCTGGTTCTAGCTGCAATGCAAGGAGGCCACCGACCCAGGGACCTCACAGCACCTGAAGCACCACCTAGCAAACAGAATTAGTTGATCTGTGTGTGGAAATACTCTCCCAGTTTTGGAGGGACGCATGGGTGCCGTGAGCTGAGTGTAGAGCTTGCTCCACGCCGCTGCCTGGAGAGGAAGCACAGGGAGGCAAGGCTGGCACCGCACGCCAGAGAAACCCCTGCACGGGATCAGGCAGAGGAGCTCAGTGACCGGCCTGCTACCAAAGGAAGCCAAATCTGTCTCGGGATTGAGAGAGGAAACCTAAGGATTGCCAATCCATCACGAAGCCCATGCTGCCCAAGGAACCACGTCCGACCTTTCCAGATTCTCTTGGTTTCTCACATCCTCTGACAAGATGGCTCAAAAGCCACACAGTAGAACAACTGCTGAAAACACTCTTCCTGGGATGATTACCAGATTGTAGGCAATCAGCTTTTCTTCCATTATATTCCTACACAGAGATCCAAGAATTTTCCATTAATTTCTTTACAGCCATATTTTACAGCTGCTTATGATTATCACCTCTTCATTCAGATCTTCCTTACCAAAGACAAGATTGTAACAAAAATGTCATTTACAGTCCCTGTGTTTACAGCATTTTTAAAGCTCCCAGTTTGTTCTTCAGGACTGACGGGAGTGGAGGGGGGTTGTTTGTTGGTTTTATAATGAAAACAAGCAGGCTTGGGGAACAGAGAGAATGAAGCCTCCCAGGGCCCAAGCACTATTTAAAAAGCTACAGAAACAGTTTAACACCACTAAGTGTTGATTCATGTAAGAAGTAATGCATCAAGTGCATATCATTTTTGCAATTATATCAAGAGTTCAATATACACGGATGTCCTCGTGCATAATCAAATTGTGCAATGTAAGTACAGCTCAGTCAGACCATAAAAAGGCTCTGTCATAAAATTATCTAACATAAAACATGTGTTAAAAGCCTGCTGTCTTCAAAAATTTCAAAAAAATTCTACGTTCACTAATTTAGGAACCATCATGAATTCGGACAACAAATTCCTTGAAGAAGGTATTTCTATTGTATTTTTGCAGCCTGTGTTCAAAGTGGCTGCATCCCAATAATGAGAAAATGGTGAGGAGAGTTTAAATTATAAGGACATAAGTTTCAAAGCACTTCATAATTTTAGATGACGTTCTGAGATACTTTGGAGATACCAAAGTTGCAGAAGATAAGCACTCAGCATTTTCTAAATGTCAAGCTCTCTCCGAATTCAGATGTAAAAGCTTAGACACCTAGTTCTATATTTGGCCACATACAACTTTAAATACTTCCAGCACATAGTAATAATTCATAGTGTTTCCCCAGATCCCAACTCCTATAGTCTATATAGTTAGCCCATTAAAATGTAGGCCTGTTTCTTAGATGTGTATTGGCTTCTCTTTCTGTTGCATTTACTGAGCATTTCTGAAAAATCACACTACTTTTATTTAGGAGTCCAACTACAAAAATTAAGTTTAGCATGACATTTAACAGTCAAGCAAGTACTGCTGGCCAGGGGTCTCGCAGTACTTTGCAGCAATAACAAAGTATTAAAATCCTTTCACAGATTTTTTTCATAGACAATGAAAACTTAAGTGAGCAAGACATCTTATTCAGTAGAGACAATCTAAAAAAAGAGTAGAGCTTTAAATGGGACACAAGCAAAGACTGCAACATTACAAGCTTTTACAAAGATAACACATTGAAGACCTATCACTAGCCAAATATATCACTGAAGTTAGGCAACAAAACAGCTAGATACTTAGCAGAAGGCTAAAAATGAAACAATTTCGAAGCAAGAGATGTGATCCTTACCCTCTAAAAGGAAAAGAGCAAAAGTTAAGCAATTAACTTTCTGACAAACAAACCTAACAGGGAGCTTCTCCAACAGCAAAACCTGTGCACCAGGAGCTGGTGTACCACTTTAGCAGCTCACTTGAGAAATTCAGTCCTTTGAGGACACTGCTGTATAGCTACCAATCTCCAAAGCACCTGAGCGTGAGCAAGTGCTATTGACTTTAACAGGGGAACACTTTGCACCACTGAGTTTTTTAATTTAAGACTGTAAAGGTAAAATGTGGTTCTGAGAATTCCCAAGCAGTTATGCTGCACTTCCAACAAGAACCTCTGGGGAAGTCGTAACACAGAGAATTATTTTTCATTGCTGCATTTAAAATACCAGTCAATGCAGTATCCATTTTAGGTCTCCTTTACAACTATAGTGGAAAAAGCGTTAAATGCCTGTTCATTTAGATGGCTTGCTGACTTGCTTTCTGCTTTTTACACTTTCAGTTGCAAGTGAAGATGTAATTTTCCTGATTTTGCTCCTACTTTATCTTCTGTGTAAAGACAGTGCTGGGCATCAAACCAGGTACATCTTTCCCAACTCTAGGCCAAGGTTCTTTTTATGAATGTTGCTAAAATTGTTTTAGACAAGACATCCTAATTTAGACAGGCATCCTAATAAAAACGTGCCAACTCTGAAAGGAAGAAACAGAATTTAGCCAGAGAATCAAGACTTTCAAGGATGGCCTTAACAACAGCTCCATAAGAGATTTTTTGCCTTGTGTCGGATTCTTTATCAACCCGTGGTGGTTGCCCATGGTTATAGAGGGAATACTGAGGCCATCCACCTCAGGGTCAAGAAGCACTGACACCTATGAGATGATATGCCAAATGACGTTTTTTGAAATACGCCGCTGTTTCTTATAACTTCTGCCCAGGTGGAAGTTGTCTTATGTACCAATCAGGTTCCGGATATCACTTTTTGCCCTCCTCCGTCCGTTATTCCTCATCTCTGCTTCTGTCACGTGCAACAGGTCTCGTTAGCAGTACGGCTGCAACCCCCACAGCCTTGGGGTCTTTAGAAAAGGAAAAAAAAGTCAATTTGAAAGCATTATATTTTATGGAGCTGCCAAGAGCCTTTTGCTTTTTCTTGTTGCTCTTTTGTATTACCAGGAACAATTAGTCAGGGAAATTTGCATTTTTAGGAAGAGGAGGGTGCCAAGTGGATTATGTAGGATGGAGAAACGCTCTTTGACATGGGGTAACTTTATGCCATGAGAGACAAAAGGTTCCTCTTACTCCTGCTAAACATATTTCCTGCTCTGCGCCTGGGGCCAATGCATCTGCATGGGCTCCAGAAGGCCCGGAACAAGAGTGAGTTTCTGGAGCAGTGGGGCCATATTGCTCAGCATCTCCCCACACAAGACTAGAAATCCAGCTGTTAACTGCACAAGTAAACCTAAACTGAATGTAAGGACATCGGTGGGCTTAGAGAACATCTATGTTAATGAAAGTGAATACAGATTCTGATGCTTCACACAGGTAAAAAACATATTGGAGGGAATAACAACCAGACACAATGCCTTAATAGCATTTTTTTCCACACCGGTCTCCTCCCGTCACAATAAATCTAGGCTTGACATCTAATTGAATATTTCCGCCCAGGAACCCAGGTAGGTAGGTTGGTTGGTTCGCTGGCTGGCAACCCCACTGCAATGTATAAAGGTCTTTATAAATTAACGTCAATGCTTCACGTAATTGTTTTTTCAACCTGGTCAGGTTTCTGTGCGCTCTAATTGTTCTATAGCAATGTGGTAAACACTTCCTGCAGACAATTTGTTAGGAAGTTTGGATTTTATATAACCCAGGAAATGAAGTCATCAGACCTGTGGGCTGCCTGTAATGATTCAGTCCCCTGGTTCCTGCAGCAAGGAGGCCCTTCAGACCCAAAAATTCACCGGCAATGGCAAACTAATGGAAAGAAAAAATATTCTTAACATTTTCTCCACTCACTCTATTCATATTCAGAAATTCAGAAAGTTGCAAAGAACTTGCACAGGCTTACAGCCATTTATTTTTATCCTGGGTGCCAAAACTATAAATTAATTCTGATCCCTCTCCTCCTCTTGTATGCATTAGGGAACAGAATGGGACAGGAGGTGTAGGAGGGAATTGAAGTTTCTCTCCATATCCTTTCACTCAAGCAGCACTGCTTTTTTTTTTTTTTTTTTCCTTTACTTCATATTTCTGCTGATTACAAAACACACATGGCAGTTTTTATTAACTTCCCTGCTTCCATATCTTCAATCATTTCATCAATACTTTTGGAAAAAATGCTATATAGCTACAGCTAGCACTGTAGCTATACAGAGGCCTAAAGGCCTCTGAAAAATTCATAGCTGATATAGTTCAAAGTTGACTTGGATTTGGCTGTTTCAAGCTTACTGCCAGTCTTACTTGTTGCAGAAAGCCTTTGAGGAAATTCAGAGAGGTAAAGATTTTTTCTGACTTAAAACCTAATATACATTTTATCCAAATAGCTGTTGCTTGGGAAAAAAGAAGAGGTAAGATAAAAATCAAAATGCACAGAGGTCTGGAAGTTTAAGCAAGTGGCACACTGTGAGGATCCTCCAAATAAGTGGGTTTTTTTTTAATGCACATCAAAATCATTTCAACATGATTAGCCAAGACATTTTGAGTCTAAGTTATAGTACAGTCCCTATACAAGTGATCAGAATCAGATTTACCCTTTTGTGCCTATTCTATGCCTCTACTTCATTTCTGACTTTAAATCTATTTTTTTCCTCATTTTTTTATATAGTTGAAACATTAGCTCCCAGTGCAATCCTCTTTCCTGAAAGATTTGTGCCTGCCTGAAGCAATATTAAATGTCCCCCGTGTCACTGGGGATTATGTCCTGAGCCGTGCAGTTCTGCATTGGCAGTTCTTGTGCAGATGCCCGTCTTGCCTCCAACACCATGCAGCTGCCGCGGGTGATCTCAGCACAGCCTTCCCCACAACTCCTCTAACTACGGAAGAGGAACCAAAATATTAGTAAGCAGAACAACATTTCCTCCCAGTGGTCACAACAAATGACTTTCCAAAGAAGAAGGAAAGGGAGAGGCAAAAGAGAAAAGGTAAAAAGACTGAAGCAATTTTGCATTACAGACAAAGGAATAATCCTTGGCTGCCCAATATCCTGGAAAATATTCCCTGTTTAAATAAAACAAAAGTTCAAATCAGGAAATCTAGTCAATCTGTACATCTTCAAGTGATGAGATCAAATCACAGCATCATCTGCTTCTCTATCAACTGGCTTTGGAGTCAGTCACAGGAACTTGGGCATTTCAGCAGGCCTCAGCCTTGTGCTAAAGGAGGGGCAACTGCTCTGATGACAGTTTTCAGCTCTTCTATAGCCAAACACAAAGCCATACATAACACAATGTAAATGCTAACTAACTGACCTTCATTATTGAGTGCACTTGTCTATGTTTTTCCTTATCTATTCAACACACTGTCAGAGGCTTGAATCACAAGAGCCCATACTGTCAGGCATACCACTACTGTAGTAATGCCCTCCTCCCAAAACGATACCACAGACGCGATCCTGTGTCTGTCACTGGCACGCACAGCTTAACAGGCTGCCACATTATCCTCACATTGCTATAAACATTAATAGGACTTAAAACAAGCAAGTGTTTTCCTGTGAGGTCCAACTGACTCTGCCTGCTTTCAGCAAAAAAAACTCTATCCTGTATCTGATGGGTAGGCTTCCATAGAGAGGCAGGGACAAATAAAATCTGAGTTGGAGAAGAGGAGAAGCCCAAGTAATCAACCTGCATTCTGCCAGGCAGATGGAAACCCATCAAGGGAAGCATAAGCAGCACTCACTTGGTCCCACAGCACATCTGCGTCCTGGCCCATGAGACTGGGCTCTTCATTATCCTCATTTCAACATCACATATGAAGCAGAGATCTTCTTTGAATACTACCAAGACTCTCCTGACATGAGGCTGAGACACATGGGCAGCACCAGATGAGGAGGTTTTCTTATCCTTTCAAATATAAAACTGCAGAATGTTTCCAGTCTGCTGTCACTAAAATGAGATCAAGATTGAAATTAGCGTAGATCACAAATTTCTTTTGAATTTCTTGGAAAATACCAGTTAAAGGAAACAATGAGAAAAAAAAAAAAAAAAAACAGATGAGAGGCAGCATGTATGGAGATAGAAAAAAAGGTAACGAAAAATATGGCACCAAAAGTCTCAGTCAGGGTAAGGAAAACAAGGGAATTTTGGCTCCCCCCATTACAGAATGTAATCATCTATCATTAGATGCCATTTAGATGTGCTTACTCTATTTGGATTAAATATACATAGCCTATTTTGTTTTATTATCTTTGATATTTCAAAGCTATTAGCTATACTGCTCAATTTTCTTTATTTCGTTCAAATTTTGTTCTCGATGAGGTTGTTCTCTTCCGAGGTCACTTGATCCTGAAACCCATGATAAAATTCATCTTCAAAATTCATTTTTCATCTTAAAATTCATCTTCAAAAGGAGAAGTGGAAATACAATTAGAAGGAAAAAAATTCTTCTGGAGAACATCCTCCTGACAGCCTGTCCTGCTGAGTTTGATGGGAATATTCCTGGAAATTAAGCAAGCTTGGTTTAGTCTGCAATTACCCTCAATGCTGACATTTATTAATTCCCAAGCATAACAACAATTTTGTTGCATGCTTTTACAACATATATACTTGCACTCTCATTGCTAAGTTCTTCACAGTTGGAAAATAGATTCAGAGCTTCATATGGGTAAGAGAGGCAACAGTCATAAGTAAATCCCAAGGGAGAAATAAAAGACTTAATAGCAGGCTATTATTAAACTCTATTTGATATATTAAAAAATCACAAGGAAGCCTGTCAAAAAAATTACCATGATCAAATAAATTACAAGGCAAAGCTGCCAGTCATGTCTCGTGAACCAGCACGGAGAGACACGACGGGAAATCAAACCGCAGCGAGTGCGGCGCAGACGGAGCCACGTGCTGCGGAGCAGAGCGAAGTGCGGCCCTGCCCGCAGCGCTCTCGCCTCGGCTGCCGCCCGGCACGCCGGCCCTCGCTCCCTCCGGGGCCCAGGAGCAGCTCCAAGTGCAGCGCAACCTCCGCGCTTCGGGCGCAAGGGCCCCGCTCCCACTCTGTTCCCACTCCTCCCCGATGAAACCGCTCTGCTCCTGCCCACTCCTCGCTACCTCCTGCCTACACATGCACTGCACTCGCAGGTACCTTGCAGCCTTGCAAAGTGCTCCCGGGGGGAAAAGAAAGAAAAAGAAAAGCATTCAGGCATATGAGGCCTTTTCCTGATTTTAGGAACTTAAAGGCTGTACTACTGGGATTTCATAGTTAAGATTTTCAGCTTCACCTTGTAATCTCAATGTTATCTCCGATAAAACTTCTTCCTTTCATTTAATTTAATTGTGTTGCATTTTGTTTGGTTTGCCTGATGGTTCCCCAAGTTAGGAGCAAGCTGAGCCCTAACAAGTTCCAGCCAAGAAAAAAGATGCGAGGCAGCAGCGAAAATGCATGCTTCCAACCCCGGCGTCCCTATGTGCTCCCTATGTTAGTCCACTTAATAAATAAATATTTAGAAGGCAAAACCATTGTTCTGCATACAATTTTTTCTCTGCCCTTCCCCCATTGCAGCGATTATTTAAGGGACATCAAGGATTTCTGTGCTTGTTTGTTTGTTCCCTTTTTCAAATGCTTTAAAATCTTGACAAACCCTAACCTAGCTGTCAAATCAAGCATGCTTAAGTGAGAAAACCCACTGACGTCAACAGAGCTACTCACATGAATAGCTACAGCTTGATTTGGCCTTAAGGCTTTAGATGCGTTTAAACCATTTAGATCAATTCTAGGCCCTGGATTACATTTGCAGTTTCAACCGTTTAAAAGAACACGGAGCCCGGAGGAGGCGAAGGATGAACCATGCGAGAGAAAACTGAACTGTCGCCACTTTGCTCACAGTGGAAGGCTGCTGTGCCGTCCCCCCATCCTTACACACGCTGCAGCTTTCTCACTACAGCTTGCACACCTTGAAAAGGCAGCAAGTCATATAAACCAAACCCTACCCAACACGTTCAGCCTTTCAGCAAATGCTCTTAGATATGCTGCTCAAAGTCAAGCAAGAATGCTCTGCCCCCGAGCAGAACTGAAGGGGCTCTGGGCAGCACCAGCAATAGCCTCGTGGCAGTAACGCCCGGTGCTCACGGGATTGCAGGCTGGGAAGGCCCTTGCTGATGGGAATGCAGTAACTGCCCACCATGATAACTGCTTTTAGAAGCAGACATCCTCCTCCAAGGAGGCATGAGAAGAGGAAAGAGGAAAGAGGAAAGAGGAGAGGAGAGAAAAAATAAAATAAAATAAAATAAAATAAAATAAAATAAAATAAAATAAAATAAAATAAAATAAAATAAAATAAAATAAAATAAAATAAAATAAAATAAAGACACCCCTGTCCCCAGTGACCTGCTACGTAATTTTGTGGGGAAAGACGACATAGCATATGCAATAGGTGAATAGCAATCTTGCAAACTGGGTATTTAATTTCAGCAGTCCCCTTGACAATATACCTGAAAGGCCAGTTGAATTCAAGACAGATGGCCACAAGAGGCTCGGCTCTTAACCTGCACTGTATAAGAGGGAACATCCGCATCTTGGACTTTAGCAATGGGAGAACTGAGTACAAATCTGTTTTGAAGAGGAGGGTTTGTTATGCTCCTCAATGTCCTTCATGTGTATGGCACTGTCATGATCTTTTATTCTTACATGACAGACTCAGTCCTCAGGACAACTACCGTAACACAACTAGCTTGCTACCAGTGGGCTTTAATGCAAAATTACACAGAGAAGCTGTCAGACTACTCATCCTTGCAGATGTCTTCCTAAAACAACCAAGACTCAGAAACAAGAGTGTGTTTTCAGGTGGAATAGCAGGTGGAAAGGCTTTTTTACCTCAGGCTTCTCCCTCTGCCCATCTCATTTGGCCTCTATCTTCAGCTACAGCGTCAGCAGTACACCAGGAACTTACTATTCTGTAGGCTGTCACTTCATACATACTCCAAGGTAAAAAAGTAAGAGTATAGAAGAGTTACTGATATGAATATCAGGCCGGTCAGCCTCACCTCTGTCCCTGGAAAGGCGATGGAGCAGCTCATCCTAGAGACCACTTCCAGGTATGTCAAGGAAGAGAAGGTGCTCAGGAGTAGTCAGCATGGCTTCAGCAAAAGAAAGTTGTGTCTGAGGAACCTGACGATAGCCTGAGGTGATCGGCTGGATGCACAATGGGGGAGCTGTGGATGTTGTCTACCTTGACTTCAGCAAGGCTTTTGACACAGTCTCCCATAACATCCTCATAGGAAAGCTTAGGAAGTGTGGCCTGGAAGAGTGGACTGTGAAGTGGACTGAGGACTGGCTGGATGGCAGAGCCCAGAGGGTGGTGATAAATGGGGCTGAGTCTGGTTGGCGGCCTGTGGCCAGTGGTGTACTGCAGGGGTCTGTATTGGGCCCGATATTCTTCAACTTGTTCATCAGTGACTTGGACGAGGGCACAGACTGCACCCTCAGCAAGTTTGCAGATGACACCAACTTGGGAGGAGTGGCCGACACTCCCAAGGGCTGTGCTGCCATTCAGAGAGACCTAGACAGGATGGAGAGTTGGGCAGAGAAGAGGAATAACCCCAGGCAGCAGTACAGATTAGGGGCTGACCTGCTGGAAAGCAGCTCCATGGGGAGGGATTTGGGAGTCCTGGTTGACAACAGGTTAACCATGAGGCAGCAATGTGCCCTCATGGCCAAGAAGGCCACTGGGATCCTGGCCTGTATCAGAAGAAGCGTTGCCAGCAGGTCGAGGGAGGGGGTCCTGTCCCTCTGCTCAGCTCTGGTGAGGCCCCATCTGGAATACTAGGTGCAGTTCTGGGCTCCCAATACAAGAGGGACATGGAGCTTCTAGAGAGGGTCCAGTGGAGAGCCACAAAGATAATTAAGGGACATGAGCATCTGTCACATGAGGAGAGACTAAGCAAGCTGGGCCTGTTTAGTCTGGAGAAAAGAAGGTTGAGAGGAGATTTGATCAACATGTTCAAGTACCTGAGGAGTAAATGTAGGGAGGATGGGGCCAGGCTCTTCTCCGTGGTGGCCGGTGACAGGACAAGGGGTAATGGGTGCAAGCTGAAACACAGGAAGTTCCACCTCCACGTGAGGAAGAACTTCTTTCCTGTGAGGGTGACAGAGCCCTGGCACAGGCTGCCCAGAGAGGCTCCTTGTGGAGTCTCCTTCTCTGGAAATCTTCCAAACCTGCCTGGATGCCACCCTGTGCCACGTGCTCTGGGTGTCCCTGCTGGAGCAGGGGGATTGACTAGGTGATCCCTAGAGGTCCCTTCCAACCTTAAGCATTCTGTGATTCTGTGAATATGATGTAAACATCCATCCAAAATGAATATATGTATTAAAAAAAAAAAAAAAAAAAAAAAAAAAGAACATGTTTAGATTCTTCTACAAGCAGTAGTTCCAGATCTAGGGATATGCATTTTGCATCCCCATCTAAATAAGCCCTTCCCATTCTGAAATTACAATGGCACTGTAAATTATTCCCCAAGCAAACAAAGCACTGCAAATATAAGAAATTAATATGCTCCAATGTACAGACATGTTAATGTACTTGATGAAATGTCTTATAGCAATAAATTCTCAGCTCTGGCATCCAGACTACCAAAACTATAGGACTGGAAGTGATGCTAGGCAGTAACTTTAGGACGATAATGTGGATATCCTTGGGTCAGCATACCATCTTAATGATCTTGAAAACCTCCAGGTTCTCAATACTTTTATCTGTAGTTGCTGATAATTTCACCATTTATGAGCCAAAGACTAAGTGACAACGTGCAGTATTGGAAGTACCTCAGAGAAAACGACGACTGTATTGCTTCAGCACAATCTCTGCCCAGACCTATCTACCATAGAAGAAGCCAGGCTATGAAGCTCTATTTTAATATGTTCTCACTGAAAGGAATTCTTCTATGCACTTCCTCTTGTTTATTATTCTTTCAACTATCTGATAAGATACTTTGCAACTGTGGCTATTCACTTGCTGTTTGCGTAGGTCTTGGGTTCACCGCGAGCTACAAGGTTAGCATTAATCTAAACAACGGTTGGTTGGCGGCAACTTTGCCAAGTGGAAAGCAATCAAAAGGCGAGATCGTCATGACCAACAGGGCAACGAGCAGGCGGGAGAAATGAGCCCTCCCTCCCAGCACAGGGATGAGCAGAGCTGCTCAGAAGCCAGGTCATGGGTGCAGTACATGCATGAAGAAGCCGCAGCTCCTGCCCGGGAATTAAGAAGGAGAAGGTGAGAGAGGAGGAGAAGGAGCCTGGCTAGTGTGCTGAGCATCTGCAGGGGAAACAGATTTTCAAAATTTGGAATAAACAATCCACCTGCAGGGCCTATGTAAGCTAGTTTGCAAAGTGTGTATTTGACAGCTATGCTGAATAGTTCAGTCCAGCCCATAGAATGATCTTTTTTCTGGAAAACACATTGACAAAATGCCCTGAATAAAACATTAAAAAAAAATCAAAAGCAAAAAACAAAAACCACCAAAAACAAGTAAAATCATGGGACTGCATATCGTATTTAAAAATAACTTTCTTGAGGATTGCTGATTTATAACAGACTCAAGACAGCAAAGCTCCATTGGTTTGCATTATCAAAATATTCCAATTGTATTTACAGCTTGTCACTCATTGAGCCAAAATATACTCCCTGAACCTGGAAAGCGTGCAGCTTATCTCTTGCTTTATATTCTCCTTCTTCAAAACACACCCCTTCCTGCAATGAGCCACCACTGGTGACTCACAGCAACCTACTAAATAAATAAATAAATAAAATCCCAACGGTTAAAAAACAATAACAAAAAAATAAAGGCAAATTCTGTTGCCTGTAGGTCACCATCCCTGAGACATTCTGTGTTTCTCCTTGCTTAGACGCGCATTTCACAGGCTAGGACTAAACACGGTGACAAGTGTGGTGCTTGCACCCATCTATTACCCGTACGAGAGCACACTGCAAGTGGTGTTTGCTCTCCAGGTTTTGTTTGCTTTCCAGGCTGGCAGACCAGCCTTCCCAGAGTCTATAACTCTCTGCGAAGGGAAGGCAGATACGCACACTAGCAGCCTGGGGTCTTAATCCCGACACAGGAAAACAGCAGCTCCAGGGGATAAACCCCTAAGGAAATGTATCTGTTGGTCTCTGAAAGGAGGATGGCAGCTAGCACTTTCCTGTGAACATTAATGTGCGCTGAGAGAAAAAAAAAATTAACTGAATAATTTATTTACTCTGTTCAGTATTCAATGTTTCCAGGAGCTTAAGACAGATCTGATCAGAGGCCTTTGAGGGAACTATTACTGATTCTCTCCTTAAACACCCCTGAGATATCCTGTTCCCTGCAATACTTTTATAAACACCTGAGGTGAAAATATTTACATTATGAGTTAACTGCCCACTCTGATTGTGCAGTAACCTTGGACTGACAATCCATATTGTGCTCCCAAAATTCCACCTTACTCTGCAATTGTTCACCACACAATGGCCCTGCGGCCCAGCTGCAGCCAAAAAGCACACCCTGAAGCCCAGGGAAAGCGCTGGCACCCAGAGCAGGGTCTCACGCTGCCTGTCATCTGGCCACCGCAGAGCTTGCAGGCACTTACCAAGTCCCGCTCACCTCACCTCGGTGCTCACAGCCCCGCAAAGCCCAAGATCTGCCCAAGACAGCCGGCTCTCACAGCACCAAAGCTGTAATATTTGGAATGATTACTTTGAAATGCTGAACTCTGAAGGGAGGAAGGTGGGGAGCCAATTGTATCATGCATTATATATGGAAGCATTTTCTCTTCCATAGTTCACTTTGGCAGCTATACACCTCTCCACACACCTCTAGCATGCTCGCTGAAGCAATTTTCCTACAAGGGTATTTAATCCTGTCCATCAAGAACAAGGTCAATGGAGGAAGTTAAGATTAGATATTTCAAAATGTGATAGCTCCCTTCTGTTGCCATAACAAAGAAAGGTACTTTAAATCAACACTGCTAAGCTCAACTCGCATGTGAGCAGCCCTCCCTGCCGTGCAATCACCCCCAGAGCGTCGTCCCCGCCGTTACGGGAAAGGCCTCGGCAGGCAGAATTACATCACAGCTATACATGGCATTTCCTTAGCAACCAGCTTAACTTTATTGAATATGTATGTGGTTGATTATTATGGCAACGAGCTCTATTCTTACTGTTTATAAACTTTTTTAGAAAGGTCGTCACAAAAACAGAGAAAAGCTGTTTTTCTTGACCGTTCCTGTGGTATGTAGAACCCATCAAGTTATCAGGAGAGAAACAACAGAGCTGCAAGGAAATGAACACAAAAACCAAAACTGGAAAATAGCATATACACAATTATAACATCACCATTTCCCAAACAGACTCCTTTTGCTTTCCGGAAAACACAATGCTAAGAGTCCACTATTTGTTACTGCCTTCTATTAATTGATAGGAATATCATGGATTTAATTTGGAGGAAGGGAGCCTGTTAATTTGGATTGAATTGGCATTTTGGGTGGGGTTTTTTTGTTTGTTTGTGATTTTTTGTTTTGCTTAGAACTTAAGAAAAGGTCATGAATAACCGCTTTAAAAAGATAGGAAACCAAAGTGGGTAAAATGTTTTTAGAAAATGTGAAATTTGGAAGAAGCTTCCAGGATTTCATCCTCACCTGGCAGACAATCCCTCTATATCTCTGCTGGATATCTGTAGAGAAGCCATCGGAGTCAAAAGTTCAGTTTACAGTATTCCAAAATGCAATAATCTGACACGCTTCTTCAAGCCTATTCCAGCTTTCACATGAAGCCCAGATCTAAGAAATCATACATAATATTCCCGTTTCTGCTTAAATCCTGCGTCTGCATGCAGAGAGTATTTTTAACCCCACAAGAAGCCCGACAACAAAGTTTGAGCATTTTGAAAAGTAAGCAAGGAATAGACTTGGTGGCCAATTTCTCATTCAGAGTTTGTTTGGGAAGAATTCCAACTCACGCGGTATATGAGACACCATCTTATCGTTAAAAGGAAATATCACTTAGCAATATTTTAAAATTCAAGACAAGAAATAGCTAGCTAAATATCGACACTTGAAAATGAAACAATACCATTTCCTTTGCTTCACCTGAGTTATCCAGAGGTAGTTCATACCATTTATGGTTTCATCTAGGCTTCTCAGAAAAGGATTTGATAGTATTTTGAAAGTTAAAATACTGGCTAGTTTTACACCATCACTTGAACTAATGTGTGTGAGCAGACTACTGAATTTCCTTAACAGCAGGAATATTATGCTTATGAATGAATCAACTATTTCCAAATATGGATTGGAAAATATTCAGCTACTAGATATTTGGAAAAGCAAGGACCAAAACAGGCTCAGAAGCCTGATACAGATGTCTAGGCCTCAAGAAAGCATTCCACCCAATCAGCGCAGGATTTGGAGGCAATCATCTCTCTCTCTGAGTCATCCATTTCATTGCTATTCTTCATTTAGTTTGGGTGTGGACTGAAAGCAGTTGCTCTCAGTTCTTGAAAGCTCTGTTGTGAAATTCCCACACTCCACAGCAAAAGAAACGAAGGAAAAGCTTTCCTCTGCAATGCGCCTGTTCCTTTACAGAGCAGCTTCTTTCCAATTTCCCCTGTTGCTGCTGATGGACATGACTAATGCTTGCTGCCAATCCAGTACTGCCCATCTTATAAGCTTTCCAAGTTCGTCCTTCTCTGCTCTGCTCAGCAAGAACTATTTATTGTAGGGTTTTGTACTGGTGCCTGTGACCGTGGACTTTGAGGCCTTGCATCTGCTAACCATGTTCTCTCATTAAGGTTCCCACAACAAACAAAAGCCTCAAAAGTGCCCCTTCTTCCTGCTCTTTTCATAATGATGCCCTTCATTCTCTGTCCATCATAGCTCATATTTTATCCATCTTATTTCCATTATAAGTTCAAAAATCTCAGCATTCCAAAACAACACCCAAACAAAAGGCTCTCCAGATATGAATGCCATCTCAAATCAATTACCAGGGTATTCATCCTTCACAATAATATCTCTATTATATTCCCCTTCTATTGAATTCAAAGATTATACTGCTGACACGCTTTCAGGATTTATGGTGGTAGGATGGGAGAGAAATCACTACTCCAATTAGCTACTCAGGAGAATCATGTTTTTCAAGTTCCTTAAAACCCGGATCCCAAGCAACATGGAACAAGGAGCATCTTTCTGCTACATGTGTACAGTGTACATAAGGCAGAGGAGCCTGACACAGCCGCAAGGTGCTGCCAGAACACAGCCATCATTAGACAGAATCAAATTCATCATCAGGAAGATGACATTTCCATTGGAGAGAATAAGAGCTGCACCTGCATTGAGCTCTCTCTGCAGCATGTTACTCTGAAACAAACAGAGGCCACAGAGAACTCTGATAAGAAAAGCAGAAGGTCCAGCAAATCAGCAGCAGCCAGGCATTAGCTATCATAATTGGCAATTTTTAGAATCTGAGCTTAATTAAAGGATGGCATTGCCTCAAGCTTGAGTTATAGCAAACTTACTAGAGTGTTCAGTAAAAGACACTCACATCAGTTTATGCCAGGAATCACCATTTAAGTATCTCTTAGCATTTTGATTATGCTTGAAAATTTGATAAACCTAATAAATGTTTTATATACTTCAGTGTGAGCGTAAAAACACTTTTGTATCACATTTAATATAACCACTCCCCTGCTGTAATATATGAAGGAAGATGATGCTACAAACTCTTCAGTACAGGTAGCACAGGCTACATGCAGCTTGCCCTCTCCTAAATACCTCTGAAAATGTTTAACACATTTCAGCCTGTACAGTCATTCATGTCAAGTACGACTGTGTACACTAAAACCGTAAAGAAGTATATGCAGTCTCCAAAATCCACAACACACTTTGTGATTCATTCTCCGTTATCAAACCTCCCTTCATGTCTTGTCTCTTCCTACTGTACTTGTCTGAAGCTAAAGCTCGTCACAGCAGGGATTATGCCTTTACGTGTTTTGTACTCCTACCTCTAATAAAGCCTGTTGGCACTGTGTCAAGATCAACAAAACAGAAATAAATAATAGCAAGTTCCAGATTATAAGAATGTTTATCAAACCTCTGAGTCCAATGCCCATTAACCACAATCTTCTGTGACACACTTGATATCTCTTCATAGGCAGCCAAAATGATATCACAGAAGTGTTTCAAAAACCATGCGTCATGCATCACTTTGGTAGTTTACATCACTGATGTGTTCAGGATGACCAAAGTCAAACAAAAACTCCCATCACTGAGCAACCTGGGACCCTCTCTTGAAGCTAGACAATGTCTGAAAGGCTCAGTGGTTACTGTGCATTAGTTAGAAATGGTTTATACAGGTTTTCAGTCTGTGCTGGGGATAATCAGGCAAGTATTGAGGGAACAAGTATTGATTATGGGCATCACATTTCCAGGGCATCACATTTCCATCCCTGGAAGGGGAGCACACACAGCTAATGTTAAGAGTGAGGCACCGTTCTGAAGTGCAGCAGCAAGAATACATGCACTTGTTCATAGACTACTTTACTGTTTGCTGTTCTAGTTTAAACAATAAAAATAAATAATAAAGCAGCATGAAACATCCAGAATCTCCTTGGGAAATTCCATCTTTCAGGTGAACGCCAAAGCAACTTTTAAATTGGCCATATGGCATGTCCTAAATATTTCAGGTATTCAAGCTGTAGAGGCATTTTAGACTAGAAAGAAAATGATAATTAACCCATCCTTCCTCCTTATTACATTTTAACACATAATTTCAATATTGTAACAGTACTACTATAATTTAATGTCCTCTTTAATGCTTATTTGCAGCACCACACAATACAATTTAGCTTTTCTATGCAAATTACATATTCATTCTTGCCAAACTTTAAGTTATTGAAGGATTTTGCTCAAATATTCTAAAAGAAAACAAACATCTTTTTATGAGGAAATCAGTATATATTTAGGTGAAAAAGAAAGTTGTAAAAGGTGATGGTCCACTGACTATGATTTAAATTGTTTTGTAACCTTTCAGGAAAAAGTTTTGAAACTTTTTGAGCTCATGAAAGCTTTTTGTATGTTATCATGCTTGTTACTGTCTACTGCAATCACATCACACATTAACCCGAAATTCTTCAGAAATTAGTTCAGTGCTTCATCTGATGCCTGGTGAAGTAAGTACGAAGCCTATTTTGGAAGACAAGACAGAAAGGAAATAACAAGAGTTTTTAATCAGCTTTCTCCATACTTGAAGAGTTCTCCCTATTCACAACAGAGAGGCTAAGCAGCAAGAAGCTTAAACAACTGTAAGAAAGACTTAGTTTAGACATCAGGAAAAAATCCAAAGCTGCAGATAGTGAAACAGCAGAGTAGACTGCATGGGGAGATTGTGGGGCGGTTGTCATGGGAGGCACTAAGGAAACACTGTAGTTAGCAATCTCTTGCTTTCTCGGCGACTCAGATACCTCCCATAAACCCCTCCTGCCCCATCTCTCTCTGACTCTGACACCAAAAAAAAGTGCACAAATAGTACAACTAATGCAGAACCGCTTCTTATGGGCTTCCATCCCACAGCTCCTAACGTGCCTCTGCTCAGGCAGCTAAGGGCCTCCCCTGTGGCCGCAGCTTTCTTTCCCCACCCGTTTTCCCCATCATCATCACTTTTTTCTTCTTTTTTCCTTTGTGAAATCAATAACTCTATTGCTTCTAGTGTTCCAACAATATATGCGGAAGGTAGGTTAAAGCAAATGCAAAAGTTATTTGAGGATAAGGGGAGGAACTGAAAGAGAGTTATAAACAGTATGATCACATCAGCTTTGGTAAGAACAGACTTTAGATTAATTCCCAATGGGGCAAGTTTGTTAAAAGTTTGAATCTTTTCCAATCTAAAAATACAAAAAAAAAAGTAAGGAAATTTTATGACAGCAAAATTTCCTTACCAAAGTTACTGTAAAATACAAAGTGCCTTAAGTCATCACATGAATCACTGACAATTTAATCAGCTTCTGGGAGTTTGTCATCTTCATCAAGAGTGGAATTTAAGACTTTCAAAAAGTTCTTTCACTCAGTTTATGAACTGCTGCACCTACTGATTCAGCCACCCACACCACTCTTAAAACTACAAGAGATTCAGCCAAGAATCCAAAAAGCAAATATTCAGCCTACAGGCTAAATCAACTCCTACCAGCGTAACCCTTGGTCTGAGGAAGCTGTGGTAGCAAACTTCCTTCAGGTGGAAGAGCATTAGGAACTCATTAAGACCCTAAATCGGAGCATCACCAGTGGAGAGCTCCTTTCCCCCTTACACACCAATCTTCACATATGGTTAAGCGTTCCTGTGATCAGCAGTGAGACATCCTATATACTACATGAGGCAGAAAATATGCAAAATCCACGGCCAAATCTGGCTCCACTAGCCCTAGGCCTCTCCTTGAAAGGAACTAGAGACTGTTGAAATGCATAGGCGACTTTGCATGTGACATCTAACAGGGACACAGCGTAACAGTGTTTTAAAAATAAACTTCCACAGGTCACATCTTGCTCTTGTGCAAAACTGCAGGAATATTGCCTGGAATAGCAAGAAGCCCATAGCTCAGAGCTTTTGGGACCAGAGATCTCCAAAGAGATCCCAAGGGTGTGCAGTGCACTGGGCACTTCCCAATTCTTCTTCAGAATGGATTAACGGTACTAACAGTATAGATATCCTCCTTTCAAAACTACTTTTTTGTCAGTTACTTAATACATATCTTGCTGCTGTCCCCAATCAATTGCAACAATAAGCAGGAGGCCTGCTGTTTCTTTTGGCTTATTTGAAAGAAGTCTCGTAGCTCAACTTTAAACAAAACAGGATCCTTTGAAGGGAAGAACACAGTTGCGTGGCTTTCATGGTGCAATTTTGGCTAGAATCTGGCTAAAATCCTTGAGGCTTTTTCTAAGAAAAGGACTTGTCTGCCATAGAAAAGACAAGAGCAAGCTGTTCAGTACCCCATAATTCAAGTACCCGGTACAACGTCATTCATCTGCCTGCAGATTTGTGGGTAGCAGGCAATTGACATTTCTACATGAATGAGATCAACATATTTGCAATACCTCATTTTGTTTGCTGTTCCTTGACTTTTACTGACATCCAGTGGAGATATACACTCAAACCTCTTTCAAGTGCTAATACCAACTGCTTTCTTTTAAAGCATCTCTAAGTTTTAATTTACCAATGGAATGAAAAGCCCACCTTGAGCACATCTGGATTCCAGAAGGTGCTTCCTTGGTTAATCTCTTCATGAAACACTCCTTAACAAAGTCAAACCTTAAAAATGTTTCATTATTTACAAACATTACTTATTCCCATTTCAAACACAACCATTCCCACATGTTAGCTTCTGGTACACTGGTCGAACTCCACCTGCTTCTTCTCCTATCAATCTACAAGTACAGGAAAAGAGATCGGTATCAACTGATTCATTATTTTTGTATGTGTGAACTCCATCTACTACCTGGGGAAAGATTGTGAATCCCATAATTAATTCTCACATAAGTACACACAAGACTCGGATTGCACTGAGGAAGCATGCAGGATGCAGTAATCAGAATCAATGAAATTAAACAATCTTACCTGAAACCTTTTTCTTATCTTTCTCAACCAATAACATCTCCTAGAATCCTTATTTAATGCTGCTAGTATCAATCCCAGCAGTCTCAGTAAGCTCAGTGCAGTATATTTGGTTAGACTGTGCTTCTCTACAGCAAAAAGCAAACAAAAAGCCCACTTCCAGCTCCTATCCACATCTTATTGATTGATACTAAATAGTGCACTCAGAAAAGCAGAGGTGCTTTGAGATTTATACTGCTTTGCTTTTATTTGGTTTAGAGATTCAAAATCTTTCATAACTCTTTCAAGAGAAATGAAAGAACACCCAGATCTGAGATCATGTAAGAGCTGCAGACTAAAAAATATGTATGCCCAGATGGCACATGCTCTTCCTTGAATGCTTGTGTGCAAAGCCCAGTCACACTAAAAAGGAGCTCTGGACAAAAAGAGGGCAGCTATCAGAACCGTGTAGGAAATGTCTGTGCTCGACCATCAAATAGGGATATGCATGACAGAACTTATTACCCGCAGTGAGTCATCTTCTACCATGGAAGGGCGTTCTTTGCCTAGGTAATTGTTAATTAACAGCAGGAGTGGGAGACAATTTTCTTTCAAAACACTTTTTTTTTCTCCTCCAGATACATAAAAATGTCTTAGTATATTGGAACAACAAGGTTTAGACCTTGATTTCTCAGATAAGTGAGTTTGACTTGGACAGCTTAGGCGCCTGGGTATTCATATAATGCTACCTGAATGACTCAAAACTGGGACAAATGGCTAGCAATGATGGACAAGACAGCTGTCACAGTCATGACTACAGAAAGGTAGAGACATGAGCTCACGTTATTTGAGATACAGATCTGGTAAATGAACGGCAAAGGGAAAACTGCAAAACTTTTTAAAGTTATTTTAAGATGAACCCACAGTGGTAGGTTCCTTGCTCTTTCTCTTTTTGTGTTAAAGATAACAATTGAAATTAACAATACTGAAGATGATTTGAACCAGTTCAATGCTACTGCTAATCTCCAAAAATTCAGGCAAAACTCATTACCCAAAAACTCAAACCCCAAACTCTGTGATTCAGTACCTCTCAAAAGAAAAATAACTCTACTGCAATCTCTGTACCTCAGTTAAAGTGGGCAGTATAATCATTCTTCTGCATCTCTGTGAATGTAATAGCAGGAACATGTTCTCTGAAATATGTAATCACTCCCCAGACAGTGTCCTGGCATGTCTCAGATAATCCCTCTGACCTTCTGGCCTGTACCTCACACAGGAACGCCTTTTTTTTTTTTTTTTTGGCATGGATCACCCTCTTACTTCACCTCCAGTTTAAGCTTCCTGCTTTCAGAAACTGCTTCCTTAACATAGAGCGCTGTCTACCAAAGTTGGAGGAGAAGTTTCTCCATGTGCAGAAAGTAGCCCATTCTGCAGAGCTTCCATTTACACTGGTCATCAAGTACCACAGATAACACCAGCCGGTGAGTAACGGTGCTGTCTTACACCCACTAATGTCACGAGAACAGCAGGACACAGCCCTCACAGTGAGGTGAGATCATTCCTCATTCTCAGCATGCAGGGGATACAGTCAGTCCTGTGGATGTTGCTGGCGCTCAGCTTCTTGCTTCCATTAGAAGAGCTCGTGGGGAGCAGGGTGCTGATGCAATCGCAGGTGACAGATATAACCCCAGTAATTTCCCTAGAAAATGCTTCTTCCTGACACTCCAAGACCAAGCAGAATTTTTTTGCTTCATTAGAAGGGATCCGCCTCACCTTTCCAGAGACATTATACCCATGTTCCTCATGAGGAAGCTACAGTTCAGAAATTGCATCCACTTTCAGTAGTTTTCCTATTGCTCCTTCAATAGCACACATCTCAGATGAAATTAAGGCCTAGCTATAGCCTTCCCTACATCAGGAAATTAGGTGATCATCACGTGTCTTTGGTTTGGACCATGCTGTAACTACTTTTTAGTAGATCTTAATTCTGAAATGAGACCTATTAGTTACACATGGCAGCTCAAATGATGTTTGAGCTAACGACAGTATCACACAAGAGCGTGATACTGAAAAGAAAACAAAAGCAAAGCTACACAAGGTTTTACTTCAAACTTGCAGTTTCAGACAGAGGCTCTACTAAAGGATGACTGGTTTTACTTCAAGTAAATACCTAAACCACTGACTACATACCTTGTTATGAGCTAGCTGTGCTAAAATCCTGGTGACTTTTATGAGGAGAAATACCATCAAAAAGCAATAAAATACCTCTATTTAAAAAACATAAAGACAAGCGGAAGTAATAAAACTCAGATAGTTCCCGCTTCAGGATTCATCTTCCCACATTGTATACAATAAACTTGAAACGTCTACTCTTCCCATCTTATCCACTGCAAAGTCCTAACAGATTTACAGGCAGAGTATTTAGGTTTTCTTTTTAAAAGAAAAATAAATGTTTCTAAAGTGCAAGACAGCAGACATCTGCTACAGAGAGAACTGCATTGCTTAGTGCATGGATACTAATCACAAAGTATTGAAAAAAGAGGGCATTTGATCCTTACTGGCCTTCAATTCCCAGTGAGTACGAGAAAAGGTGGGGAAGTTTAAAAGAAAAAGGTCAATAAGACTATTTTTCAGAAAGAGCAAATACAAATATTTGATTTATTTAACATATTTATTTTACACATGACCTGCCTCGATGTGTACCATACTTCTCAGTGTCTCAACTCATCTGAAACACCAGCTGCAAGATGTTAAATACGCTGACAAGCTGTCTCATTTCATTTTATATGCAGCTCTTTGTCTTTTGTCAGTACTTTCTTTAAAACTTTCTGCAGTTTTCTCAGCAAATTATCTTAAAAATGCCTATCCTTTCTTTGGAGGCTTTAATGTAGCACAGCCTACATCCATGATTTTATTGCAAATGATTGATTAATAACACCACTACTTATACGTAGGCCACCATCACAACGGAGTTAAGAGCAAATTGTTAATAAGTGCCCCAGGATACATGCTCTGAAAAAGAGACTGACATTTAGATTATGCTTTGTGCAATTCATAGCACAAAAGGACTCAGCCTGGCACTGGAGTTTAGCTGAGAACACCAGATGAATGTGGTATTTTAATAATAATTGTTCTGCACACCTCAGATTTGGGGAGGTTGGAAATCTGAAGATGAAAAACTGCATACTAAAGACTTTGATTGTCAGCTGGCCTGAATATTGTGCCTCATATCCTTAAATGCCAGGTAGGCCAAATTAGCATAAAGACTTTAGAAAGCATGAACTCTAGTGAATTGGAACAGCCAGCATTCAAGTTAGAGACTGACATAAGGAATTTGGAATTTCTTGTTCCTTTCTGTAAAGTTCTGCCTTTTCAATAAAAGGTATTGATTGATCAGTGATTTGACACTACCTTAGAACAGAATGGAATATAATATGTATAGGTAGGTCAACATGTAGCATTCATGTGCATTATGAACATCAACAGGAAAGAGGAACACTTGCCCTGGGTAGAGGAAGGTTGGATAAGAGATCACCTAAGGAAACTCGATACCCACAAATCCATGGGCCCTGATGGGATGCACCCCAGAGTGCTGCGTGAGCTGGCGGACGTTGTAGCCAAGCCACTCTCCATCATCTTCGAAAGATCCTGGAGAACGGGGGAGGTGCTGGAGGACTGGAAGAAGGCCAATGTCACACCAGTCTTCAAAAAAGGCAAGAAGGAGGATCCAGGCAACTACAGGCCAGTGAGCCTCACCTCTGTCCCCAGAAAAGTGATGGAACGGCTCATACTGGCCATTGTCTCCAGGCACAAGGAGGATAAGAAGGTGCTTAAGACTAGTCAGCATGGATTCACCAAGGGGAAATCATGCTTGACTAACCTGATAGCCTTCTATGATGGGATGACCGGCTGGATAGATGAGGGGAGAGTGGTGGATGACATCTATCTTGACTTCACCAAGGCTTTTGACACCATCCCTCACAACATCCTCCTGGACAAGCCCCGGAGGTGTGGGATGGATGAGTGGACGGTGAGGTGGATTGGGAATTGGCTAGATGACAGAGCTCAGAGGGTGGTGATCAGTGGTGCGGAGTCTAGTTGGAGGCCTGTGGTGAGTGGAGTCCCCAGGGGTCAGTCCTCAGTCCAGTCCTGTCCAATTCATTCATCAATGACCTGGATGAAGGCACAGAGTGCTCCCTCAGCAAGTTTGCAGATGATATGAAGTTGGGAGGAGTAGCTGACACCCCAGAGGGCTGCGCTGCCATCCAGAAGGACCTGGACAGACTGGACAACTGGGCAGAGAGAAACCTCAGGAAATTCAACAAGGCCAAGTGCACGGCCCTACACCTGGGGAGAAATAACCCCAGACACCAGTCCAGGCTGGGGACCAACCTGCTGGAGAGCAGCTCTGCCAAGAAGGACCTGGGCGTCATGCTGGACGACAGGTTGACCATGAGGCAGCAGTGTGCCCTTGTGGCCAAGAAGGCCAATGGGGTCCTGGGGTGCATTAAGAGGAGTGTCTCCAGCAGGTGGAGGGAGGTGATCCTGCCCCTCTACTCAGCCCTGGTGAGGCCACATCTGGAGTACTGTGTCCAGTTCTGGGCCCCCCAGTACAAGAGGGATGTGGAGCTGCTGGAGAGAGTCCAGCGCAGGGCCACGAGGATGATCAGGGGCCTGGAACATCTGCCCTATGAGGAGAGGCTGAGGGAGCTGGGCCTGTTCAGCCTGGAGAAGAGAAGGCTGAGAGGGGATCTGATCTGTGTCTATAAGTGCCTCAAGGGAGGCAATGAGGAGGATGGGGCTGGCCTCTTTTCAGTGGTGGCCACTGACAGAACTAGAGGAAATGGCCACAAACTGAAGCATCAAAAGTTCCACGGGAACTTAAGGAAAAATTTCCTGACAGTGAGGGTGACAGAGCCCTGGAACAGGCTCTGGAGAGGTTGTGGAATCTCCTTCTCTGGAGATCTTCAAGACCCGCTTGGATGCAGTCCTGTGCCCTGTGCTCTAGGTCGCCCTGTGTGTGCAGGGGGCTTGGACTAGATGACCTCTAGAGGTCCCTTCCAACCTTAGGCATTCTGTGATTCTATGATTCCATGAATTAAGACCAGGTCTTTTGTCTCGTATAGGACTTCTATTTCCTTAAAAAAAAATCATAATCTGTATTTATACTGCATCACAACAATCAATCCTTACTTCCCAGGATACATCCAAACTGTAGTGGATGCATGATGGAGCCAAAAGGGACGCACTGCTGCTCCACACCCTTGTCAGGTTAGCAGCAGGAGAAATTTAAACAGCAAGAGACTACTAAGACAACTGCTGCTGGGATGGGATCCAGACTATGGCAGCCAGTAGCTCCACATTCCGGTGCTGCTTCCTCCTAATACCTAGCCCAGAGCTTGGGGAGGAAACAAGTTGTCACAGGAGACGATAGCGCTGCTCCAAATCCTTGTATCCCCTGGATAATGTCTCCTGCTGAATGGTACTCTTCACCACACTGGCTATGTCTCAGGCCAAGGACAGGAATACACTGCTTTGGAAGACACACACACGAGTTATTTTTAAATGGTCTGAGCTCCATAAGCACGACCGCTACAAGGCAGCCTCAAACGTGGTGGCCACCAGCACGCGGCTCCCTGCTACTGGCACTGGCCAGCTGCAGTGCCAGGGCTCACATAGCATGGAGCACCATCAAAAAGCTCATGATCCACAGAAATAGCACAAATGGAGTTAAGCAATGTATCTTGTGATCAGGTTTTCTTAGAAGAAACTAATTATACCCACCAGAATACAGATTCAGTAATACTTAACACAATGATGAACACTCACTGATGATTTATCCAGCACTTAAGAGTGCCTGATTTAACTTGGGCTGTGCGTTATGAACCACATGTGCCATTAGGTATTAGCAAGAAAGCGAAGTTTTACCTTCTCATATAAAGTACAGAAAAGTGCAGATTTCCCAGAAGCAGATTTGAGCAGAACTGTATATGAACATATACAGAACATATATAACTTTATGTCATATGATGCTGTTGTAACCGTGCATCTCTGACACAGATCAGAGGTCACTGTCCCTGACAGATCAATATACTCAAGTTGAAAATAAATTCATATGCTGTAAGACATTTTTTTTAATTAAATTGTTGTGATTCAATAGGCCCTCAGACTTCAATTTTAAAGCATATTCTGATGCAGAATGTGTGGAAGCAAAACAACTGATCCAGGAAATGCCTTCCTGACACGTAAAATATTTAGGAAAAAAAAAGACTGTAAACAAGACCAAACAGCATGATGCAAATACAAAATTTAAAGTCCTTGTGTACATAAGGAAAGCAAACAAAGAATGTATATGAATATGAGTCAATATAGAAATCAACTGCAAGAAATTATATATGCAGCAGAGCTCAGCAAAGGGCATGCTTGTTTTCTAATGTATACAAGCAAGTTCATTAGCACACAACTGGGTCAAATTCAAATTACATTAAGCATACGTAAGAAACACTTCACAATCCAACCAGAAGAATTGCTTCCCCTTAACCATCTTTCTAGACATAACATGCAAATGCTGCTTTTAATTATCAGAGATTACAGAGAAGCCTACTGACATATTTTTTCCATAGTAAAACCATTCAAAACTAAGTTGCAGCTGGCCTTTGCACAAACACACATCAGGTAGGGAATGGGCAAAAAAAAAAACACGAGAGAGGCCCTTCTACCTAGCATACTGCAAGCAACACACAGTTTTAATCTCTGCTTCCAGGTCAACAAGAATTGCTCTACCCAAAGCATGCACAAGCATAAACCCATCCCATAAAAAGCTTTGCATGTATTTTAAGAACAAGACATGTTTCACCAAAATCACTGCAAACTTAAAGTCCCAGAACCAGGTGAGTTCAGACTGCAGAGGATCAGCCCGGCTGCTGAAAGGCAAAACCAGATTCAACCAAAAACAGAATGCAACTTGTAAAGAGAGGAGATGATCCGTTCCTGGAACTAGCTACCAGGAGTTCTCTCAGTTTCTTCACAACCCTTGAGCAATCTGAACCAAATCTGAAAGCAGCTAAGATCTGCTTAGGCAAACAAATGTTTTTCAGTGGAATACAGTGAAAGTGGACAACATGAAACCCCCTGCCTTACCAAACAAATCCCTCGAGGCAATCTAATATCCCTTCTGGGCTTACATTTTAGATGCTTTACAAATGAGTAGGAAGGCATTTCTTTTTCCCACAGCCAACTGGCAGTTCGAGATCCTGAGCTTGCAAAGATACATCCATCTGATTCACAGACTCATGCAAAATGTAAACATATAACAAGTAAAGAACATAAATTCTAGGGCCATTATAAAGAGCATGGTAGTCTACTATGTTTTCTTCTATCCTGCACTTTAAGCAACATTTTAGAAAGTATGTTTTTAGTTAACTCTTAATTACATTTGTTTTCCCAGTTTGACAATTTCACTTAAAATTGGTGATCTATACGTATATACAAACTAACACTACTCAAATGTTATACTTCAATTTATTATGAAATTTGAAACTACTCTACATTAAGAGCTACATGGATATTTCCATTATCAGCAATTATCCACTATGCAGCATACAAATTTTGTCTGCTATGCAAAACTTGACATGAATCAATTTTAAAGACTCAACAAACCTATCCTCCACCATATATCTCCCTTACAGACATTGGCCCAGCACATAAAAGCTCATTTACCTTACTTATCTACTAAAAGGTTCTTCTTTCAAAATCTTTAGGATTTCAAAATCTTTAGGAACACTATCAGAATAGTAATCTTTGTCTTCTTGTTGTGGTGTAGGTCAGTAATCATCTCAAATTATTTTAATTGTCTGTTTGGGTTTTTCTCATGATATTACAACGAAGACTATAATACTAGAAAAGAAAATCTGCAGTCTCAATACTAAATGAATAATGAATGAAGCTGCATGATTTTTTTTTCCCCAGTTCTGCTATGGAATAATAATAAAAACTCCTGGGCTTGCTTGGCTTAAAGCAAATTTGAAATTTATTTATGTTTTAGAACAATATATTTAGAGCAATATATAAGTGAGGGAAGACAAGGACATTTCCAGTAAAATAAACACTCCTTCCCATTTCCAATCTTACTTCCAGTATTGAAGCAAAACACATTACACTCAAACCAAAAGTCAACAGAATTCATTTTTAACACTTAAAAAGAGTAACAGAGGAAAAGCAAGGGCTAGAATCATGCTGTGCAAGAAGACACCTATCCTTCTACCCAATCACTAACCAGTCAGAGCACTCACTCCCCCTAATCTCTACCCCTAGTCTCACTGTCCAGTTCAAATTCTCTGTACTACTCAAGATGATTTCAATATATTTCTTTTCCTTTTCAGAAAATATGTCAAAAATATCCACGAAATTCCCTACTAGTACCTCTCATGCTAGGGCTGTTTAAAAAATAAAATAAAATAAAATAAAATAGGTAAAAAAAACTATTATATCTCCCAGCTAAGTGTTAGGACCTTCATTTTCAGACTTCCTCACTCAAACTAACTCACCTTCCATGGAGGAGAGGGAATGGTTTCTAGTCCTAAGCATCCTCTAGTAACCTCTTACAGTACTCTCTTGGCAAATAGAAAATGAGAAATTTCAAAGCCTTTGCAGCAAAGAATTTAAGTCTCCCATTAGACTAAGAGGTAGAAAAAAAGAAAATTTTCAGTCCTGTTCATTTTTATCCCATCTTTTTTCTCTTCCTTCCTTCCAGCAAATACTCACTTCAGAATTTGACTCCAGTTTACAAGCAGTCTCAGGACAAGAATGTGGAAAAAAAAGTTCATTTCACAGAAACGGATCTCCGAGGGAAGAAAAATAAATCATTTTGTGAAAAGCTCAAGGAAAATCTTCCTTCTTCAAATCAAGAAACATCTTTTTTTTGCCATTTTTAAATGCAGAAGCCACTGGAGTCTGCCAGCCTCTGATTTTTCTCTTACTTCCTCATTTTGTTCTCCAGATACAATAATGTCATCCTAACTCAGCCATCCACATTACAGCAACATTTAAACTCACAATTTTGGGCATGTGCTTTAAGATCCATTTGCCTAAATGTATGGATTAAATTATTTGAAATCTGTTTCATCTGCACTGAAGCATAAAGAGATGCAAAGCTTTCAAACAAGCCCTTTAAGTAAATAGTCAGCTCTTCAGCTTCAGTCTGTGAATGGAAGGACAGATAGAGTCAGGAGGGAGCCAGGGCTGAGGAATGAAAAACAAAACACCTTGAGCTGGAGGCTATATTTTTATATTATGTTTTTGGCAAAGTCAAGATTCAGGAAGAAAATAAAATCTACCTCAGGAAGAAGATAAAACCTATCTCATGAAAGGTGTATAAACTGTTTCGGAGCAAGACAGAAATCACACTTGTCTCCAACATTTTTATTTTCCACATGTAAGTCAGGCTAGATCTTTTAAGAGACTACAAAGACAAGGTAATTGCATATACCAATAACCTACTCATGCTTCTAAGGCCCAAGGAAGTTTGGGTACCAATATCCATGTGTGGAAAGCAGAATTTATGTAATTCACATTTTATTTAAAGGAAGAATCTTATCTGAAACTCCGTCTCTGACCTTTCATAGTGACAGCATTGTAGGGAAAGAAAATAAGAGTACAGAAAGCTTCTTGAATTTACGATGATAAATTTCAAGGGATGGAATATCTCTCTACATTGTATACATCAAAAAGTGGACCAGTTAGGAAAACCAGTGTCTTTGAAGAGGCTGAAGAATTTAAAACAGAGTAGCAATGATCCACAACAGTTGCTCAGCATACTACAAATACTTCTTTTAAATAGTTCAATACTTTATAACAGAACATCCACAAAAACAGTATGGTATTTTGTTTAAAGACTTATTTATAAACTATTTCAAATAGGTTTAAACAATTTAGTGGTGCTTCACTGCAAACTGAAGGCAGTTCAATAATCTTTGATAAACCTGCAATATTAAAAAGCAAAACAACAACAAAAAAAATCCTATATCCTTTCTCCTACTCCCAAGTGGAAAGGAAAATTTTGAAATCTCTCATTTGCAGATTTTTAAAGGGCTCACTGATGCAGGCTAATTTACAGCAGCAGGCATAGCCCAGGGAATATGAACAGAAGAGCCATGTTAGCTGAACAAGTTGAAGACAAACTAACATTAGGACTTTTTTTTGGCATATGTCAAAATCAATAGTGGAAAAAAATCATTCGTACATCATTAGCACTTGGAATCTTTAATGAATGCGCATCTCAGCTTGATGTTTATAATCTGTGGGAGCAAATCAGGGTTCCCAAGTAATGTTGCTTCAGCAGCCACATTCTTATTTCTAGCTAAATAAAGTAATTAAATTAGGATGTAAAGTGCATCTTCCAGGTCTGTAAAAGAAAAAAAAAAGGGGCGGGGGGGAAGGGGGGAAGGGAGGGGAAAGGAGAGAGTATGACAGCTGGCTAGTCAGATAGAAAACCACCCAGAGGAGGACTGCTGACAGCTAATAGCTCCTCACAAGCACCACCAACCACATGAGGAATGTCTCCAGATGCTTCATTTGTAGGTGCAGAACTTCTAAAACACATGAGTAGGGCAGAAAAAAAAAGAATAATATCTAGCCCCCTTTTCTCAAAGGCCTTGTTAAGCAGGTCATTTTTTCCCCTCTGTAATAGATAAATGAGCCTAGTCAATACTGGATGGTTTCCTTCTTTTTCGACAAATCAGAAGATATCTACCACACCTTTAAAAGGGAACCAAAGGTTTTGCTTGAGTCATTTTTGGCCTTGGCCGCTGGTGCCTTTCCATCTCTCTTGGGCCTGTTGCCTGTTTTCAGGTTGCAAATACCCATCTGAATTTTCAAGTTAAGCAGCTCTCAGCTGCTCTGCTCTCAGCAAGATGCCGACCTGCACACTCTGAGTCCACATCTCCTCGGTGTAAGGACCTGCTAGCACAGGAACCTGCTGAACAGGGAGGCTGATTTTTTAAAGTGCGTGAAGTGGCCAGATCTGATTCAATGAGGCCCTAACCATTCAAAAAACAAAATTATATGAGCACATCCCATCCACTGTGCTCTTCTTAGATGATTTTGAAGTTCCCTGGCCTTATTTACGAACCCTAGGACAACAGCAATCAGACCTTCAGCCTACTTCTGAAGGGCATCCCCCAGGCAACAGGAGTCTTTTTGAAACCTGAACAAAATTTCTTTACAGGACAGAGATTTAACTATAGACGGACAGCACAGAAGTAAATCCCATCCTACTTCAAGAATTGCAGGGAAAAAGAAGGAAGAAAAAAAATAAATAAAAAAATAAAGGACATAAAAATTCTCCTACTTGTAGCAAGTTGAGCAGTCGTCTCCTCACAGCAGTACCCTCCTAAGAAATTCCCCTTTCAGAATGCTTGGAAAATTAAGTGCATTCATCTTCCTTACTTTCTTGATCTCCTGAAAGAGCTACTTTAGGTACTAGCTTCCCACCCACAGAGCAGATGTTGCTTCCCTCCATTAGGGATTTGAAGTCCACCAGATTGGTATTTGACTCAAATGTGGTCATTGCATATTTTAAAAATGATTTCATTGAGCAGTAACTGCATTAGGCGAAAAGAAAGTGACAGTAAAATGTGTTTCAGTCTCTAAATGTTAAATAAAGCTGGTCTAGGCTACAGTTTTCAGTGTGCTTTACAGAAGTATTTATGTATTGTTGAAAAATTACCACAGAAACTGAGTCATAAACCTCATTTACACATGAGTGCAATCAGTATCAGAGAGGCCTTCTTAGAAGTGCTGGGGGGGTTTCACGCAAGCTGAGAAGTCAGAAAGAGCAATTGCATCCAAATACGATTTATGTGCGTTTTTGACTCTTATGCTGATGTTCCAAGTGAGAATGGCACTCGCCTGAGGCCGCGTGCTGCACACTAACAAGATCTCACTAGGTCTCTAAGCGTCCAGAATTGCCACAGCAAAAGCAATCCATTAAAAAAATGCCAACTTGCAAAACACAGCTCACCCAAAGTAGTAATTCCTCCATTATAATAGAGCTATATATATTTATTATCACAGAGGGTCTTAACTGCTGTGCTGAAAGGTAAAATTATGCAACAAAAGGGAAAGCTTTGCCGAGTGTAGCTAAGCTGATTATTGTAATTTATATCTGGAAGTGAAATCACATCCTGAAAAACCTTCCATCTGGCACAAGAGGTGACAGTCCGTTTAGCAGTACGGGTAACACTGAACACATCATCTTTTATTAGTTCCCTATTGAATACACAGTCCCATCAAAGCCAGTGTTGTGACATTCAAGCACCTTCACAGAGCCCACCAGAGGAATCACCTTCGCGTCCAGACACAAGTCTATCAGCTACATATTGCCAAAAATACAGAACTCTTGCCTGAAGTCAAACTGTAAGTGACCTTGCCATGTATTCCTCTGAATATCTATTGAGTAAGAGTAAGGTGAGGGCAAAGAATGATTTGGAGATCTTCAAAACCTGCTTGGATGTCACCCTGTGCCACATGTTCTAGGTGTCCCTGCTCGAGCAGGGGGGTTGGACTAGATGATCACTAGAGGTCTCTTCCAACCTCAACCATTCTGTGATGACAAAGGAACAAAAGGTTCACACAGAGGTGCATGATACACAATTTACCTCAGAAAGTAAATTCAACAGTCTTTGCCACATCCCAAATACACTGGAATCAGATTTCTTTCTGTAAATTTTTCATTGGTAATGGTTCTCCTTGCCTATAAATCTATCCAAATAATCACACTGTAATGTTTATGTGCACAACAGTGATTCAGTGGCAAGACTCAAATACGCTCATAGGCAAAAGCTAAATAACTCTATGAAGTGTCCATCTCATAGTTTCTTCTCCTCATTCTCCCAAGAAGAAAACTTTATAATTAAAAAGGACAATTCACAGAAATATTACTTGAGGTTAAAGATCTAATATAGATAGTTTTGCATTAAGTCAGGCTGATGGACATACATATATTCTTTCCTTTTTTTTTTATTGTGAGATAATAATTGTCTCTGTTTAAATTAGGTGCTAGGAAGGATGATTGTNCTCTGGGGTGCATCCCATCGGGGCCCTTAAATGCAATTGCTTAAATTGCTTAAATTTAAATTTAAATTTAAATTGCTTAAATGCAATTCAGTTCTAAACCAAAGATGGCTACTACATATAGAAATTAAAAGAACAAAAAAAAAAAAAAAGAAAAAAGAAAAAGGAAATTACCACACCTGAGATGGAAAGAAAACTAGGTGTTTCTTTTTATGTTCTTCTTATGTACCAAATTTGGCAGGTAGGAACCGGACAATCTCTAGTCCAGTACACTAAAATACCTAGCACCAGAAATCGCAAATCCATTAAGGTATTTTACTTAGGAAAAATAAGTAAATAAAAATCACATACTTTTTTATAAGGATTCCCTATAGAATTCCCTATAAAAGGGAATCTCCTATAGAAGAGAGAGGTAGCACTAGACCACTTGGGAACAGCAAGCACAGTATCTGCACTTAAAAAGGAAAAAAGAAGTGAATGAGGCGTCTACAAATTAAACTACAGCCCTAAGATTGCATTAGCTTGTTCCCAGTAGTATACAAACCTTTAAAACTAATATAAAAGTTTAATACAATTAAAGGCATAGAGAAAAAGGAAAAAGGATAATACTACCATTTATCAAAGGCAGGTAGTGCCAAAATACTCTGTTCTTTCATAGGATATCTCATTTGCTGGGGAACAAAAACATAGTGTATTTATCACAGCCGGACGATAACAAAAAAGTTGGTGGTATGCCACAAGGGAAAATTGTCAAAATGGAGATGGATTCAAAGATATAATGCAGAGGGATATGGCTGAGGGAGATGCGATGAAAGCTATCTTCCAACATGGACAAAGTCTTCTCACAGAGCCCCACTGGCATGAGGGAATGAAAACTGATGAAAATACCAAATCCATCAATATCAATCAATATAACTGAAGTATTATTCAGGAAGAACTAGAAGACCTTAACGTTCAGGGTGTGTACTAATATGAGCATAAAGTGGTAAACATAAGAACTCAAAACTGTAGATTTACTGGTTGGTATCACCCACAGGGAATAAATTGGGTGTAATCATAGGATTAAGAGATTAACATGAGCCACCATGAGTGAAGCAGCCCTCAAAGAGACAGACGTGATGCAGCAGCGTGTTGGATGGGATGTCTGACATCCTTCTCATCTGCAATGCTACCTGCAGTGCTACAAGAAATACCAGTCAAACAGAGGCATGCTAGGAAAAGTAGGGGAAACTTATCTTGCAAGAAGAGGCTAGACAAAGCTTGGCTTATTTAACTCTGAAGAGCAGAAATTGAAAGCGATATGATTAGTCCCTTAATATATATTTATTAGGCAGCAAGTTGGAGGAGGAGTCATACTTCTTAAGCTATAGCAAGGACATGTGAAACAGATGACAGGATGACTCTGCATAGAGTAGCAAAGAAACCCCCCAAATCTCTCTCATTAAACATAAATAACCTTGTTTCAGAAATCACCACAAGACACAGGATGCTCAGGATCCCCCATTTCAGGCTAGCAAGTTAAGCTCTAGGCTGACAAGCCCTCGGACATATCCTAAACTTGTTTTCAACTATTACAACCACCTTCAGAGTTGCCTGGTCACACAACTGAGGTTCAATCAACTTTCTTTAGAGGATATATATATATATGCATGTACATGCTTGAATGAAGGAAGTAAAATCAGCTGTGCCTGCTAGCAACTGTTGTGGGGCTGGAAATAAGGATATCAAGATAATGTGAATTTATCCTAACTGAGCAGGGTATTCAAACCACCTGAGGAGCCATTCTGCAGAAGCTCTGCCTTCCTAGCTGTATGGACTGCAGGTAACAGAAAGCAAACAAAAGTTTTAAAAATATTACAAGCAAAAGAAGATGAAAAGAAATTTAGGAATTGCTTGAGGATCAGTCTTTGCCATCTAATATGGTTCTTAGTATCAACTCTTGGAAACAGTTGGCCAGAAATAGGAATAAGACAAACTTTGTAATCTGAGAAATACAAGTGAAATAGACTGGCAAAGCTTATTAGTGATATGCTGATAAGTTGTTAAAATTTGGCTAAACTTTAAAGACGTGATGAAGGCAGCTCAGTATGTACCATTATGCAAAATTAAGCACAGAATTTCAGAACCAATAAGTGTGAATGACAAGCTGGTTAAGTTAATTACCAGTAAAAATGGAACTCTAAAAATTACAGGGAGCATAAAACTGCAACATTGTTAGTTCCAAAAGAAAAATCCAAAGGAGTATAACAGTGGTACTTGACGAGCATAAAGGAATATTAAAGCACGAGTAGCTAGGAGTATTAAGGAGTATTAACTACTTATAGGAGTATTAAGACTAACAATAAGATTTTTAAAAAACATATTAGAAGATTGAAAACTGCAAGAGAAAAAGTAGTTTCATAAATAGGGTGCCAGAGTGAGAGAATATTTGTTATTGGAAAAATGAATTAACAGAATAATTAAATCCTGTCTTGTATTTGTATTTCACAGGCAGAAGACCTTGGAGAACTTACTGTGGTCACAAAGAAATTTTGAAAGCTGAGATCAACCTCAATATCCTTGTTTAACATTAATGACTACCTGGGACCCAGTTTGAAGTTAAATGTTGAAATGTATTTACTTGAGCTTGCCTCATATTTTCCACTATATGAAAAGGGTGAAATTCTTTTAAGAGAAAAAGCTCCACCATGTCTTGCAACAAAAAACCCAAACTAGCAGGGAACTCGTGTTAGGTCCAGCATGGCTTGCTGTCATGCTGAACACTCCTTCAGAAAGGATCGGGTTATGAGCTGTAGTAAATCACCATCTGTGGACCACATTAAGTTCGGCAAAGCTTATGAGAGTCTCTACTAAGATCTCTAGACATTCCCTCTGACTAGGCATGTTTCTCTGCGTCATTCCTGATCAGTAACAGGGCAAAACATGCATGGTCCACTGCGAGGAAAAATAGGGGCTGTGTTCTCCCCAAAACGATGATTGTTTTGGTTTTTCTTGGCAGAGTTGAGGACCAAGAAAAAAAGAAAACTGACTGAAAACTGCATTTTCTTCCTGCTGTCCAGCCTCTTTCCGTGCCTCTGGCCTCAGGCAGCGGCTGCCTGCTTGGCAGCGCTCGCTGCCCGGGCCTGCCTGCCGCACACGGCCACACGGCTGCCAGCGCATCCCCCCGGGCAGGAGACCAGGCCGCCCCACGAGGGCAGGCGCAAAGCAACATATGCGATCAGTCACGTGCAGACCACTGTCAGGCACACGGGCAGCGTGGCAGAATTAAAGTTGCAGGGCTATTCTTTCCTAGATTTTCAGACACAAGCAATCCTTATTACAAGTAAAGTAGCATTTTTTTGCTTGCTCATGTGCGGTAATAAGAACCGCGTGGGTGGCAGGGTACAGTGCAGCACCAGGGCACCACTTTGACAACATCAGAGGGAAAACCCTTTTCATCGCAAGGGAGAGCAGAATGGAAGAGACATTGCTTAGTCTAGGGGGAAAACAGGTTCCAAAGGCAACAAATGACTCCTACCATCAGGGATAAGGTTATTTTCAAATCAAGCTTTGCTGTTCATTGAAAGAGATCAGAGGACAAACAAGAGCAAGAACTCAGCAGAGTACACTGAGTAAATCTTAGTCAGCTGAGGAAAGTCAAATGGAAGTCATGTGTTTTAAGAAGTGAATAATCATATGAGCTTCAATTCATTCTTTTGGACTTGCTAATTTACCTTTTGGAGAGACAGATGAAGATTAAGCTTCCCTGATATTCTTCTGATATGCTGACCACCTTCTCTCTGTTTTTCCTGAGACTGGGTACAGCAATTGCTTTCTCACCTCTCACCCTCCTGTATAAACAGTTGCTAAAATAAACAAATTCTAAAAAAAAAAATAGACCAGAAAAAATAAATAGGGAAAAGAAGGGTTTGAGGAGAACACTGTTTGCAGTCTTTCCTCTGTTGGAGGCCCCTGGTCTAGTTTCTCTTCCCACACAGCACAGGGACTCGTGGTAGCAGGAGAGGCTGGCTGAGCCATTAGAAGCCTGAACACACAGGACAGCACAAGGTGGAGGAAATGGCGACACCGAGCCGTAAACTTTCCTTTTTTAGGGCAGTGATTTGAGCAGTTTGGCGCAATTAATCATGGTAAGTGATCCTCCACATGCCAAGGTATAGAAAAAAAGAGAAGAGCAGTTCAAAAAATCTACATGGATATGGTCTTCAGTGCTTTCCAACGGATTGCAATAGCCGTGTAGAGTATCTGAGAGTATGTTGTCAAACCCACGACAAAATTAGTTGACTAAATCACTTACTCCTCTTCTCCCTGTTAGCTCAGCTCCAATGCTAACGCACGTCAGAGCAAACGCGATGTGCTGCCCTGCTTGCCTCCTCCTCCAACTCGTACAGTTCAGCTATCTGTCCTACAGCAGAATGGATAAACAGTTTTCTTGCCAAATAGTAGTGGATTAGCTACAGCAGCGGTGACGACAGCACAGTGTGCGGCAGGATAAGAGTTACAATAGATATTCCCAAAGCAGTAACATGAGCTGGGATAAGGAGGGAATGAAATGTCATCATTTAGATGAACATTTACACACTATGGAAATGATGACTAGTATTTGGACTGAGCAGAAGGGCGAGTTCAACGTCACAGCAACTCCCAAAAAAGTTCATCAGAGAAAGGTTACGTATGCTGCTCTTTAACCCCAGTCAGTCCTCCAGCCAGCCCTCCAGCCTGAACATAGACTATGTTGCTAAGATTCATTCTAAATAGTATAATAAAATACTTGATAGCTTATAGCCATACTGTATTACCCATGATTGGAAATATTCTGCCTTTCAGTCCAGGTCCAATCCTAAGAACCACTAAACACTCTCATTTCATATTGCCTCAAATCTCTGCCAATCCTCACAGTATCTCAGGCTAGGTTTAGTGAACTGAATGTACATCTAAGAACAAGTAAAACAGCCATGATTTCAAGGTGTTTGCAGTAGCTGAAGCAAAACTCATGATTTACTACTTATAAAAGAAGAAAAAAAATGCATTATATCTGTGTTCCTAAAGATGTAAAAATTAATGCAGCTTTTAGGAAAATACACAGAATATCCTAAACGAAATATTCTATGAGTTGTTTGATGCTGCTATTTCTGTACATATACTATCAGCTAGCAAAATTCTCTGCCACCTTCTGAGCTGGAACATATTCACTCTATTTTATATATAATAAGAACAATTAAAGCACAAAGCTCCTAGAAGAAGAAACATCCAAACAAGAGCTCAAAGTCTCAAGTCAGTATCCCACCCTACTACAAATTTTCTATTCATTGCTGCCTCAGTTTCCTATCTGAAGACATGGAAAAAAGGGACATTGTGATGAAAATTATATTTCAGCTTGTAAGGAGCTCTGATATTGTCAAGAGGTCAGAGAAAAAGGGCTGTGAGTTACCAGGGAGACTTTCTGGCAGATGAAAGACCAGGAGTCGAGTTTACAGTCAACCAGTACCTTACCAGTAAAGATCACCTGCTTCACACAAAATCTCCAATTCATTGATTAATGTTATCTATCTCAATTGCTTCACAAGTCTTCAGTGACTTGTGACACTCATTCAGTGACATATTACATTACTGCTGACTTAATTTGATGCAGGCAACACTGGTTCACAAAACTTCCCAGGAACCTAGTTTTGTTAGAAACAATTTCTCAAAATGTTTTTGGGCCCATTATTTACTTCCATTTTGCTTTATGTATTTCACCCTGTCTCATTATTGCATGTTCCTCAACTCTTTTCAGTAGGCCACTTATCCTCTCAGTCATTTCTGGTGCTTATCCCTTCTCTCCTAGTCTCCAGCAAGTCTGGAGCGCTCTCTGGTTCACTGCCCGGGTTATATTTCATTACGGCTGCCACATTATCTGCAGCAACCATCGCTATAAGGGCTGCTGCATTAGCACTAGAACAGGAGCAACATTTCAACAGCTTTGTGTGGAAAACGCTTTGGAGAAGGGTTGCTGTCATCCCTTTCCAAGTGCCCACTGCTTCACTTCCCCACTGCTTCTTGGGCTTTGTCATTCCGGTGCTGAATTTATTGCGGGTTCCCTCCAGGCTGCTCTCATTAGGAAGGCATCCGGGCTGCAGTCTTTTCTGCTCATGTTGGAGAATTTGTTCCAGGTCACTGCTAAGCTGTAGACAGTGTCCTTGAACGTGTAACCTGTAATGAAATGAATGACTGCCCTCTCCGCTGCCAAACTGCTCGCGCAGGACTTCCCTCCGCCCCTCCTGAAAAGGCTCCCCCTACTCGGCTGCCCGTTTGTGGAATAACAAGGGAAAGAGAAAAGTGCAAGTGAGACCCTGGAGGTGCTCCTCCACTCCCCTCTTGTATTTAGTAATGTGCCTTGGGCAAGCCTCTACTCACCAAAAGTGTCTGGGCTTCAAAAACTACAGAATAATAGTACTATACATACAGTTGTTGGCAGAGTTTGATGTTTTCAGCCACATGCATACGCCTTAAAAGCTTTGACATGAACTAAGCAGTTACTGCTAACGACAAAAAAAAATCATAGAAGCACTAGACATACCAAAAGTGTAGATTACACCTCAGAGATGCTATAGCCTAATTCACAGAAGAGGAGTCCGGTTTATGACAAACACTTGTTTATGGATATCCCCACCCAAACTCATGCTGTCGTCATCGTCTAAATCCCAAATCAAAGTTGCTGTGAGGTTGAGAGTGCTTACATTCATACAGTACTTAGCATAAATTCATAAGGCTGTATCTTGAAAAGTAAAACTGCCTCTTGCAGTTTATCCCTCCCAAGCATTGCGGCTTGCACCATTCACAAGCACCCTTGATCAGACAATGTACATAAAATCACCACAAACAGCAAAAGAAATTGCAAACACCTTCCACACTGCTGTTGCTAAATCCCAAACAACTAATGAGAGGAGCACCTCTTCTCCGGGCTGGAGATCTCTGCAGTCGGAAGAGGGGAGGACAAGGAGCATTCCAGCACTCTGGCCAAGATTCATCCCACCTAATATTGGACATCTAGCCTCAGATTCTACAGAGAAGCAATGCTGCCGTGCAAATAGATGCCGATGGCTGTAGGAAGCGGGGGTCTAATTACGCTCTGTCTGGTGTCCATATGAAAGAAAAATCTACCCTAGAGGGCAATTCAGAGGGAGAGACAAGCCTGGAGGAGTTGGACCTTAGTCAGTTGAGATGCAATGAGTCACGATTTTCTCCCTTGCAGATCTGCCTACTACCTTCTACTGACCACACAAAGCAATCCAACCAAGAAGCTGCCACGACACAATCAGCTGTGCTCAATTTTACTTTATAATAATCACTACCTTTTAGAAATCTAAATCTTGAGAGCTTCTGGGGTCTCCCAAAAGAAAGCAGGATCAAGCTTGTTGCAGATGTTTCTCTGCAGCATTTCTTTCTCCCTCTCTCTGAAAGTGTTCTCAAGTTAATTTTGACGAGGTTGGAAAAGAGTAGGCTTGTGCTCCACACTGCAAATGTTTTCAATTTGACAGTTCTGTCGGTGTGGGGGAGGGAGAGAGATCAGTGATATCTTTAAGTTACGCAATAAAAAGTTAGTTGTCTTCTTTGAATGCAGATTTCTATTGAAGTTTTAAATAGCCTGTTCTCTCAGGAAAGGAGTGAAAAAGGTGGTTAACATAAGCCAGCTGAAGAAGCCTGCTGCTGTTCCTGCTAAAAAAGGGGGGGGGGAAAAGAGCTGACCTTCTGGAGTAGTGGCAGAGACTGCTGACCTTGTTTTTCTTTCTTACGCCAGCAACTGCATCTCCTTACATGTGTATCGGATTACCAGCCAAACAGTCGGCTTTCACGTATAGCGGGACAGGGCTGTGCGCAGCTCCAGCATTTATTAAAGGAAAGCTTGCTTGCTTGCAGAAAGAGTCGGACTGCGGAGCCTTGCGCTGACTAAACTTCTGACTGACTAAAAGAGATGGACCAGAGTACGTGTTTTGGTGAAAGTTCAAATTACCACACAATTCATTATTTGGATTTAAAATGAGAAAAAGCAACAACGGTTTTGCAATACATTCCAGAAATGACAGGCAGTGAGAAAAAAAAAAAAAAAAAGGATGTTTTTCATGATAGAAGACTCACTGTGGGAAGACATGACTTTACCTTCTCAGGTAGTCCCTTATTTCAGCCTTGCAAGGAGAAGGGAAGAGTGGGCTTGCAAGGCTTGAAAGAAAATCATCTACTGGGAAGCCTAGAAGCCACAAAGTTAAAGTAGTTCTCTAATCTTCTCTTGTCATCTCCTAAATTTCTATCCGTTTACAGTAAGGCAATTCCTTCAAGCAGTTTTCCTGATCCTTTTCCAAGGCATAGAACGTAGAGCTCAGCCCTCTGGAAGGCGACATGACTCTCTTTCTATGAGTTTGTGTCATCTTCATCAGTGTTCTACCAACACGTGAACCTGTCACGTTAATGAACTTTATTCCCAACATGTTCCAGGAAACTGACTCTACATTCACATTCTACAGATTGGACTTCAAGACAGCCAAGGTTATGTGATTACCTAAGATCGCAGCTGAAATTTGAAGCTGAGGTACTTAATCGGACGTTCAAGTCCCAAACTGTATATTTCACAGACAAGATCATGCTTCTTAACCTGTCAATATTTATGTACAACCTCTAAAATACTAATAAAATAACCTTTTCCTTTTTGCTAGCAATCTTTTTTTTTTTCTTAATAGACCTCATCTTTCTTTCTCTTCTAATCTTCCACAACCCCCCATAGTCTCTATTTGCACACTGCTAGGAAACCCAGATAGTAATGATGACAGCTCCTATTCCAGGGGGAGCCCTGCAGATCCAAGAGGGCCACTTTTCCCTTCTCTTTTGCCTACTTCCTTTTCCTTCCTGTGATGCTAATTATGAGTTGTAGAAGCCCCGGGTCTAAATGAAGCTTTAATTTTCCTAAGAAGCAATAAAGAGACCACTGCAGAGCCACTGCAGCAAATTAAATTAAGATACTGTCTGGCACCAGGAATCCCCACAGGTAAGACCACAAAGGAGCTGGCCAGAGCCTGCATCATGTAGCAGCCACCACAGAGACCCAAGAGGACCTGCACTCCAACCAGACACACAGCCTCACCCCAAATCTTTTGCATCCACAAGCTGTGATATTCCACGCATCTTTTGTAGGGGTTACCTCTGTGGACAGCCAATAGGAAAGGAACAGGGATCCTAATTTGCAAGAGGAAACATTAGTCCCCTATCAAGTTTACTGCAGACCTGGTAAAAGGAAAAAAAAAAAAAAGATGTTTCAAGAACGAAATATTCTCTTTCATAACTAAGATATATTTTTAGAGATAAAAATGATATTACTTCTACATGTCAATCTTTTTTTTCTATAATAGATATCTATTTCAAATGAAGTCATTTAATTTCAAAAGTTTTGTTCTGTGCTTTTACTTTTCTTACATACTTTGGACCTATAGCCTGTAGGCAAATAGTACACTGTGAACCACATTATAATTAAGTATCTAAATTTACACCTTTTTATTTAAAATATTCTTGAGCCCTACAGCTACATTTCTTTCTGTTTATTAGTCAATAGTCTTGATTCTTTCTATTTTCAGCATTATTATTTCCCTCAGTTTTCAGAGTATGTTAAATGGCAACAAAGCACATAAAAACCTCAAGATGAAGCAGAACTGCAACACCAGAAAAACCTGTAGCTATTCAAAAGTCAATCACTTATCTCATAAGTAAACCTAACAGCACCTTCTATATGGAAATACAGTTAGTCAAAACTCTGAGCAACACAACTTCAAACCTTGACCTATGTTGAGTAGGTATTGGATGAACTGACCTTCAGATGTTCCTCTTAACTTGAATTATTCATTAGAGAATCAGGTAGCAAACAACACTTGATAATTACAATTTCATCTGAATAAGCAGAGAATTACTGAAGATATTTCATTTTTTCTTCTGTATTTTTTTCTTTATAAAAAAATATTTGGGGAGGGAGAATTTTTCCTTTAAAATACCCAGCCTAGTGACCTTGTAATTACCACATATGTTCTGAGACACTGCTGAAAGTAATTAATTAGTTTATAGGCATGTTAAAGAAATAAAGATGTAGGCATGGTAAAGAAATAAAAAAGAACCATAATTCTAGAAATCAAAACAGAACTACTATCCAAGGAGCTTCTGAAATACAGTGTAAGAGTTGGTGGAGCTGCTTAGAGGAAGCCTTGTCTTGCCTTGGTGTGGCCGCGCTGCCAAACAGCGATTCCTAAGCATCCTGATACATGTGTTCTCTAAGGAGATGCATGGGGATCTTAGGAAGACACCTTGGCATTGTCCAACAGAAAGAAAGGCTCATCCCTTTACGCACACCTGGTAGCTTCTAATTCTCTCTCCACACACAATTACTTTTATTTACCAAGGTTCTGATTACCTTGAAACAAACACCTCTCTGAAGTGCCACAAGATTCATTCCCCTCCCACCATGCAGACCTCCCCAGCCCTCAGTTGCAGGTCCTCATAATGCGAAGGTACAAGGAGGCTTTTTTCTTGGCACTGGGAGAAGTGCCACCAGGCAGGCTCCCTGGAGCGCACCTGAGGATGTGGCCTCTCCTCACTGCTGCCTGTCCCCAGGTGCCCACGGTCATGGGGACAAGCGGTGTCAGCGAGCCCAACCTGTGATTATGGCTTGGCCCAGATGGCACAGCGTGGCACAAGAGCTGTGAAACACCCATAACACGTGAAATCTGGCACCTCTCTGCCCCATGGGCACCAGGCAGGTGTTTTGAAAAGGTTAAATTTGCACTAGGGTGGGAAGGAAAGTAAGTGGAACGACCCCCGTGCGAACAGCACAGCGGAGCCGCACAAATTAAAATGGTCCTTTCACACAGCTAATAAAGAAGAAATGTGCATGAGAAAGTGTAGAGATCAGTAAAAATAGAAATTAAAGATCCTCCTGCAGTTTCATGAATTAAAAATAATCCTAGAATGAGAAATTTAATTTACTGAATTCTCAGAATCAAAGTTGAAAAAAGGATTAAAAACACAAAAATGGCACCAATAGAATCAAACAAACAACTCATTTCATCTTATTTAAGGTCTATAAATTAGTTCTGGAAAGAAACAACTCTTACTTTTTCCTTACATTCGGTCTATTAGTAAAACAGCTCATGTGCCATCAACACAGTCACCAGTTACAGATACATTAGCATCTAATCATCCCATCTGCCCTTGTACTACATTTCCACACCCTCACTCATTCCTTGGCAACATAAAGCCATATTATGTAATTCTGGGCCAAATACAGAACATTTCCTCTTCGAACAATTTTCCTTTAAGAATGGAATATAAAAACTTTTCAACTTCCCCAGCACTGGAATGCTTCCATCTTCTTTATTCTTCTATGATGTTCACTGGATTTCCTTCTAAGGCCCACCATCTTTATAAGCAAATTCAAATCATGATGAAATGTACTCTGTATTTTACTCAACACACATGGCTCTTTTTTTTCCCCACACCTTATGCACTTCCTTCGGGGTAAAAAGCAACCTCTCAAATATTTTTTCAATAATATCAATTATTTCAAGGTCAGGAATGATTTTAAGCATTTAATTTTTAACTGCTTGATATATGCACTCTGGTCAGCACAAGTTTGCTTTAGAAAGCAGTACATCATGGAGATGTATGGAATAGAACTTGGGGCATATTTTTTGGATAGTCATTAAAATAGGAAGTCTGGGTGGAGTCTGAGACCTAATGGTTTTGTTACTTGACCATTTCTTAGCTTTTTGGCAGTTATGTTGCCAGGGAAGGACACTTCCATATTGCAGGAATCAGCTAAGAAATCCATAATGAGGTGAGGAAATCCGAAACAACCTTGCCTAATCTGGAATAGACCCATGCTAGATAAATTATGGGTTGAGAACAGATAGTAACTCCATACATTCACAACTCTTCTTCATGACCAACTTACCTCCCTCAGTGAAAAATGTTCCCTTTCTACGTAGTCCCTGGGAACATCTTCCCTTCAATATGAACTTTTAAACTCCCCATCAAAAAACAGGACAAGTCTACAAGCGGCAAAATGCAGTTGTTGCAAGGGCTGGAATCCTCTCAGGGACGCAAGTGACATCGAGCTGGGAAGAGAGCATGTGTTCCAGAGGTTTCCTACAGAAATTACCTTGTTGGTTGGGCTCTTATGCCTGCCCTGGCTGACTGGAGAGACAAGTCCTGGCCATGACCTGGGGCGCTGATCACCCGAGCTCGTTGGCGCGCTCCTCGGCAAAGCTGTGGCCCGTGCCAACTAACGCTGCGCCCGGGCATGCTTTGAGGCATTGCAGACACACGGGAGCAGTGTGTGTAAGTGGTAAGAAGGGGCAGTGGTAAGAAGGGGCAAGATGGCACTAGGTTTGGATTCCCCAAGCACCTCCTCATGCCACAGCCCAAGGACTGCAAGCTGCAGGGAACAAAAACCCCACATCTCAGGCTGTACCAACACAGTCCCTAGCCAGTAATGTGGACCCTACTGCAGGAGGGCGTCTGAGAACTGATCCTCCCCAAAACCACCGCTCAAACACTAATTCTTGCTTCTCAAGACCAGAGGTTCTGCTATGAACATTTCTTCATGTGGGAGGGACATCATCGTCCAAGTTCATAACAACAACAAATAAATAAGTAAAAAAACTCCTGCTTTGAAAACTAATCTCTACCAATGCTAACTTTATTATATGGTAGAACAGGCCCCACAGCATGCTCTGTAGAGCTACCAATGAACCACATTACAAAATGGTATGACAGACGCTAAACAGAGATAGATTTCAAAATAAATTACTCACAGTTTCCCCAATAGCCATGAAACTACTCATTGTATAAATCTCTCACCACAGTCTGAGGTCTTTTGTTTAGTTTTCCTTACTCTACTTCCACGGGGAAAGAATTTCAAAGACTAATTATCCCATCTCCGGTAAAACTGTGAAATATCTCAGAGTATTTAAATTAGTAATAAAAGGCAGAGACAACTAATAACAGGCTAAGGGACAAAAAAGATGAAGAAACATGCAGAATTTGTTAACTGTAAGCAGTATGGTCTCACGCTTTCACTCTTTTGTGGCAGAAGATAGTCACAAATGAAAGAAAGCATCAAGTTTTAAAGTAGATTTTCCGGTACTGTACCAACTAGAATACTAAAACGTTTTGTAAGTACTTAAAACATTTAGTTTAAAATCTGTTCCTGGTATAGTAACTGAAGAATTTGGTTTCTACATCAAACGTAGCATTTTTCAAACTCTCTGCGTTCAAATGCAGTAGAAGATATAAATGATCTTCGCTCACATCTGTCAACCCCATCCACTTGCTCTTTCTCTGTCAAGTTTTTTTTTGTAGCTTTTACTGTTCAATGGTCCAGAAAGCAACTGTGTAAAAATGTTGTATAGAATTGCATCTTCTCCTTTCATACCTTCACAATCAAAGTCATACCAATCTGTTTTACTGTCAGAAAACAAATCTCTACTTCCAGCAGACCTTAAAAAGGATATTTATCCTCCTATCTGTACTGAGAATATTGCCAGCTAATTACACAATTATAGAACATAGAAAAAGAACACAATGAGTTTGCAGATTTTTGGTGAAGGTGGGAAGGAAATCAAAAATATTTATGTGTGCATATACAAATATTAAGCTCCAGGGAAGCAGAAAGGATCCATAATACTTAATGTCTCAAATAACGGAGATGTCTAGTTTAGAGTTGTTTTGAAAGAAAAACGTATTTGCAAATATCAGAAGTAGTTCACAAATAATTTATGAAGACAGAAATCTAACTTGATCAAATCTTGTATTTTGTGAATACTATTCAAACAGAACCACACAGAAAATATATAAAAACATTAGCAAAGCTTTCTACATGGCTTACAAAATGAGAAAAAAGAAAATGCATTTCAAACTCCTGAATTTCACCTAACAGGGACTAATATTTTCTTCATGGAGGAAAAACAGCCCTGTCCTAGAAAACTCCTCTACTAGCAATTGTAAAATAAAGTCTGAGCAAAACATAGGCTAAACATAGGCACACATGAGCTGTGATGAGATAATACTACAAAATTTCCAAAAGTCATTCTTCTAAATATATTTGCAAAGAGAGGAGAATTCTGAACTCTCCATTTCTGTACCTTTATAATACATTTTAAAAAACACAAAATTTTTTATTGAGTTTGAGTTCTTCCATGCCCTTGAAAACAAGGCAGAATAAGGAATACTGCCATGCACTAGCTCCCTCAGTTTCTGTTGAGAAAGCTGTTTATGATGAACTCACATAAAACTGAGTACCTCAGAAACTCAGAGAAGAAAAGTGCTTTAATCAGTTTCTTTATAACTCTGACAACTTTGAATATATCTTTCTTCAACAATGAAGACCCTTCAAATCAGTCCTTCTAAGTAGATTTCCACTGTTGAGGCCTCCAAGTAGACCTCTAGTAAAAATAGGAAAGATAAAATTTAGTGTTTCTGAAGTAAGAAGGAAAATAGACAGAAATAAAAGACAAAAATAAAATTGTATTTCGGACTTTTATATATCATAAAGCAGCTCACTGATGTTCTCAATCCCCCAATCCACTTCCTTTCCCAGCTTACTGCATAATGTATTCTGAACCTACATCCACTCCAGAGTCAAAATCAAGTCAAGATGGTTTCAATTTTTTTTAAGTGACCCCACCAGTTTTCTCTCATTTCCTGACTGCCTTATGCTCTCATGCAAAGCACTTCATATACATTCACGTTTTCTCATTTCGCAGATAAAATGTTCAGATTCCAGAGGAATCTACTGTTAAGGAAAATTAACCAAAAAGTTTCTCAAATCATTTCAAAATTTTTATGCATGCATAATGAAATATTAAGATATTTGAACTAATAGTCAATATGCAGATAGTTAGTGAAATATCCTTGAAAAAATTCTTCTATTTCTTCTCAAGTAACAAAGAATTTAATCAAGGAGCAGCTAAGTCAGACTGAGAAAAGTTTTGTACTTGGTTTGGTTGTTTTGCAGAGACACCACTCTACATATGGGAATGTGACCTTCCTTCGAAGCACAACAGTGATCCCTGACAGCAATATATGACCAGAGTGCCATTTTGAGACACCTAGTTAGTGTTAACATTATCTCCCAGACAAAGTGCCAGCAGCTGCTCAGCATTCAGGGGACTGCAAATCTACAAAGAACTGTTTAGGACACTGAAGATCAAATGGAATTTCCAGAGAATTTGGGACTTTTTTTCAAAATTTGTGGATTTTAAGCAATAGCTTTGGAGATAGAAGTCCTTGGGTGGAGGCTGGGAAACAACTGGATAGATAAAACATTTTCAGAACTTACCATCATTTGCCCACACACGGGGTGTCTGTCACAATGCATGGGGATGAGACACTATAGGATTTCTTTGCTCAAATTGCCAGTAAAGATATTAACTGATGGTGCTGGGGAAAGAAACAGTGAGTAGGTTTTAGAAAGGAGCATGTATTCCCCCAAGAAATAAAACTACAGATTATTCATTTAATAGAATAGCATCCAAACAGATCTTACAATGTAATTTTTGATCTCTCTATTCTTACATCTGACCAAAATTAACCCCATGCATGTAGAAAAGGATCTAAGCTTTGATCCAAGTTACAGAACTCTAGCCCTTTATATGAAATCGGTTGTGCCAAATTCTCAGATTTTAATAAAAATCATTTTTTAATTATTGTTCCAGACCAGAGTTTCAATGCATAGCTAGTCACAATTTGGGCTGTATTTCACTTTCAACTTGAACTTGGGTTTAAATCAAAACTGCCTGAAATTTAAAGATCCAAAATTCATTTTGTCATCAATGTCCATGCAATCATGGTATGAAAGCTTAAACAGACTTGTTGTGAACTTTACTGAAATCATATTGCTTCTGCTGAGCAAGGAGAGTGGAGGATGGTAGTACAAGTACTGATGCAGAACTCCTAACATTTCCATAAGGCATATTCCCAGTCTCAGGATTGATTGTGCCATCTGATTTTCACACTCACTATGGAAGGATATTCCTAAAGAATTTCACATCATCCAAATCCTTTTCTTTGCCTAACATCCAATTCAATCAGAAATATTCAGGCATTTGTTTCCTGTTCTTGCTTCCTTTCCAAAGATACAGTAAACATCTGAAAGAAAATACATAAAGCATAAAAATAAAGGAAAAAACAGAGAAAGAATTTTTAGTTTATAAGCAGAAAAAAAATATGAACCTACAATCATTAAGTTCTTTCAGTAGATCCTCTTCTTTTTCTACTAAACTTCTGCCACTGTGCACATCCCAGTAAAATCTACAACAGATTTGGGAGCATTTTATTCTATTGCTGCAACAGTTTTTCCTACCAGGAAATGTACTGCATAAAGATTGAAATGTTTTAGACTTATTTTGTTTGCATTTTATGAAAATTAAATGCTTTATTTTAATAAACACAACAGTTGGTATGTATTACTAATCGTTTTTAGTTTCTAATACTATGAAATATTTAAATTCCTTCATGCAACTTTTTATCAAAACAAGCTAATGAAGGGCCAAATAAGTCAATGGGACACATTTCATCCAAATTATCAAAATCATTCTTTCTTCTCCCCCTCCCCCCCCCCTTCCCCCGCCCCAGGAAAGTTTTCTGCAATTAGCAAAATATCCCAGGAAGATCAGTTGTGAGTTGCATTACAGAACAGAAAACTCAAAATGAGTTTTCACAGCAAGGTCATCTTTCCACTACAAAATCTTACCAATAGATGTGGAGGCTTCTCAATTATTCGATGTCTCCAGATTAATTTTGAACATCTTTTTACAGAGTTACTGCAGCATTAGTGGGAGTTACTGACTTGGGACAGGAGATAAATAATTTTGTTTGCCGTATGCCAGAAATCACACAGACTTACAGAGTGGTTGAGGTTGGAAGGGACCTCTAGAGATCATCTAGTCCTGCCCCCCTGCTCCAGCAGGGACACCCAGGGCACAGGGTGGCATCCAGGAGGGTTTGAAGATCTCCAGAGAAGGAGACTCCACAACCTCTCTGGGCAGCCTGTGCCAGGGCTCTGTCACCCTCACAGGAAAGAAGTTCTTCCTCACATGGAGGTGGAACTTCCTGTGTTTCAACTTGCATCCATTACCCCTTGTCCTGTCACTGGCCACCACTGAGAAGAGTTTGGCCCCACCTTCTTTACTTTCTCCCCTCAGGTATTTGTACATATTGATCAAATCCCTTCTCAGTCTTCTCTTTGCACTGAGAAATAACATGGATCACTTGCTTCTAATGCTGAAGAATAACAGTACAAATATTTTCCCATATTTACAAATAAATGTCACACGTGAGGAAAAAAAATAGATAAATATAGCTGAAAACTCCTAGAAGTAGTTTTTAATTGATGGTGCTTGGATCCACAGGCCAATCCAAAGGGGTCCACAAGTGCGAGCCCCAGTAGGGTTAGTTCAAATAATGTAATATCAGAACTCAAGTATCTTTAAGAGCCGAAAATATTAGAAAATCACCGAGCTAGGATCAGCTAGGATAACAGATATCATATTTCTCTATGAGACTAACTAACACTCAGGTTTTTATAGTTCGGAGATCTGGCATCCACCTCCCAGCACTAGTTTCAACAAGTCTGTTCCCAGGCTCTACCATTGTCACTGTCAGTCATGTGTCTAAAATAAGCTTCCCTATATGCCCATGTTTTGTTGTTCTGCTTTTTTAAGGAGCAAATGTCACATTTTCACTAGAATGTATGCATATGTGTATATATATATATATATATATATATATATGTATATATATATGTTCCTCAGAAAAATTTCTCTTTGAAGCAGATAACTGACAATGTCTTACCATTGGAAACACTCTCCCAAGTAGTCAGGCACCTCCATTCCCGAAGATTTTCAAAACCAACTGGATAAAGCCCTGAGTAACCTTCCAGTCTGACTTTCAAGCACTGAAGAGCCATAGCCAGCTTTCATTTCACTTCTTTCACTCCATCAGATAACCATAGAATATGTTTTGATATCTTTTTTCACCAAAAATAACAGACAAATTTGTTTGCAAATCCATTTGAAAAGTTCAGTAGAAACATAAATGGAATAGTAGGCATATGTGCATTTAATCTTTCTGCATTTTAATACCTTTTCAATTTTCAGACTGAAAGGGCAAATTCTTGATTGTTACAGAATTTGATACTGCTAAGAAAGGAACATGTACAAATACAGCATCAGAACTAACCAACTACATAAACACTTATCAGAAATCCTTGTACTTCAACTGCCTCACCCTCCATTTAGGGGACAAAAGATTTAAGAAGCTATTTTGTTTGCTTGCCATCTATTAGTGAATGAATACAGCTTTCTCATAATGTGTGTTATTTACTAAATATCCATGTCCACCTTGTGCGCTTGTAAGCACTGCAGAATAAGACAAGACCATCCATTTTGTAACATTCCAGCAGTGATTTCAAAGCAGGCCCTGATGTCTGCCTAAATTTGTTGCCATTGCCTATCTACAAAAAGTTTACTTGCTTTCTCCTTTTAGTGGCACCTAAAGCTTTTTCTTTGACTTTAAGACAGCTTTTGAGCCTGCATTTCTCCACACTATGATATACACATATATTTCCCATTCATTGTTTTTTGCTACCTGCTTATTTTGGCTACTTTGTGGTCAAGCAGCTTGCTTGACCACATCTCACATCTGCTAAATGGTTTTGATGTGTAACATGCAGCCTCAGTTCCTCACTTCTTGCATTTCTGCACAGATTTCTCTCTGCTGACTGTAAGCAGGTCTGGTTACTTTACATCTCTGAACATCCTGCACAGCCCCATGGACCTATTCTCTCTCTCTTTCTCACTATCTTGCCTTTTTTTAATGGGTACTGAATCACAGTCTGTGTTGCTATCAGAGTATTCTTGCCTTGCTTCTTCTGGACTGCTACACAGCAATACTTCATTTGACTGGTTGTTAAAACAGACTGCACTTCACAGTATGTACCATGTCTCACCTACTTCCTGCAGTCTTCCATTTCTTGTTTTACTTGTTTCAGGCATATATTTTTCTATTTCTACATTCTCTCTTTTTTTTTTTTTTTTTCCTTAGAATGAGTGTAGGTGCTGGACTGGAGGTTCAATGAAAGCAAAATTACAGTTTTCCTTTTGCTGCCCTAATCAGGCTGTGGATGTGTTTGTGACTCCAGCTCCCCTTCCCAGACCTCCACTGTGCTGAAACTGCCAGAATCGCTCCCAGGACCTCAGAGGACAAGAGTGTATCTGCTGCTGGGGAAGGGCTAGGAACAAGACTAAGACAAGAAACCTCCGCTAGAATCCGACAGAGCCTTAGCCTGATAATGTCTTTGAGCCTCAGTCAAATTAAGAAAATCAAGGCATTTCCCAGCAGCTGTTCACCCCACACATCGCCTCAGCAGCTCTAGAAGCCATCCAGCAACTTCTCCCTCTCCGAGCAGGTAAAAACCCAATCACATCCCCTCCTACGCCTGGATCAGTGCAAAAGGCATCTCCTCCACTCTAGTAATCAGCACCAGCAAACTGTAGGGAACTGGATAATGTTTAATGATATTTTAAATTTCTCCTCCCAGCCAGAAAAAAGTTAGGAAAATATACTGGGTGCCTCCGAACCTCCTCTTACAACACAGTAAGTGCTGACGACGTGTCTAAGTTGCAAGGTGCTGCTACTTGTGGAACACAGCATCTTCACTAACCTGCCCCCTGCCCTTTTAAGAAGGGGCAAGCCCCTAAATTCCCTCCCAAACCACACTGCTTCCTCCTACTGCGCAAACCAGACCGTTACCACAGATCTACAGCGTGAGCTGGACATGAGCAACAGCCGCGCTCCCGATGGAGGCGGTTTCAGTTTATGTCTAGCCGGCACTCCGGATCTGATCAGAGGTTGCCGGCTCCACTTGGCCTCCACCGCTGGAAACCCGTCCGCTTTGGTGCGACATGAGACAGGGGCAAGGACGCTGGGGTGCATCTCTGTGCGCGTAGAGTTTAGCTAGGGGCCTCGGTGGGGGAAGGAAGAGCCGCACACAAACACCAGGTACGCGCTGATGTTCATCTGCCTTAATGAAGCCTTTACCGAGCCCGTCTCCTGAGTCACCGTGCGCAGCGGCGAGCCGGGGAAAAGCTCATGAATCAAACGGCGTCACCATAACGAAGCGGAGCCGCCGGCGGGGAGGGGAGCAAGACGGGGCTTGCGTCAGCCAAGGCCTCCAGCTCCCTCGTCCCTCCCCACCGCCGGACACCGCCTGCCCTCAGGCCGCTCACCTGCGTGCGGAGCTGCAGCCCCGCCACCCGCTCCAGCACTTCGAGGCCCTGTGGGAAAAGCGCATCCTCGATGCCACGGCTCCTTGGCTGAACCACGTACTTGCACACGCATATATGTATAAAATGAGAGCAGAAGTGATCAGCAGTCAGAAGCGAGCCCTGTGGATAGTTTCTTCATCTTTCCCCATGTTCAAAATACTGGGCAGCATGAGCATGCACATCTTCACCAATTCACTGTGGTACCCTCAAATGGGAGCAGAAACTCACCTTTTTTGTTGCCTTGTTTTTTACAACTATAGCTATAATCTACTTTCCTTTTCGGCTGAGCTTTTTACTCACATATTTGACAGGCGCACAGTGAGGTGGATTATTATGTCGCAATCCCATGTGCTAGAGCAATTATGCAGCTCTTTTCCCAAAGATATTCCTTGATTATTGTGGGACAGACCAAGAATCAAAGCCAAAAGCCTGCAACAAAAAGTGAAGGCTTTCCATGTTGGCAAAAGCAAGGACCTTTGTCTCAGAATCCAACTAGTCAAGCTATTCCTTGAGGAAGAAAGAGCAGATTACGCTGACAGGAGATGCATTCAAAGCCTACATGCCCTGCAGAACTGGCATACAACACTGAGTAAATTGGCTCTCAAGGAGGACTGCAATCAGGTTCTTTTGTTTTTCTTTCATTTCTTTCTTGGCAAAAGAAAGCAGGCCATCTCGCTGACTGTCGCAGAGAAGCTAGCTCTACAAACTCCACAGCAAAGCCCAGGATGGCATTCAAAATTCATGTGCCTTGGGAGCAGGAAAAAGCACCAAAGAGCTCTTGACTAGTGCTTTTAGCCAAGGATCTCAAAGCCTGGTAAACATTATTCTCATCGTGAGGAAGGGGCAGCCTGTGTGACCTGTCACCCAAGGCACTGTCAGGAGGGATGGGAGCTGCTCTGGGTGCATGCGGCGCTTTGTGTTATGCTTACCTGAAAGAGAAATGGTTGTTGTGACAACCAACAAGTATAACAAACCTTACCCTGGGGATGCTTACGTGATGGCTATTAGTTTGCTTCAATGAGGACTTTCAGGAGAGACAAGCAGCAAGGGAAGAGATTGGCATGAAAAAGAAAGCCCTTCTCTGCAAGCACTTGAGAGTTATTAAGACAGTGCCAGAAGACAGTCACATGGATCTAAAATCAAAGGGCTCCAGTGATTTTAAAAAGGTCTGTCTCTCTGGAGGAGAGAGAAGTTATAGTTGCTTGGGGAAAAAACAAAGACAGTGAGGTATCGGAGAATGCTTAGGTTATCTTCATAGGACAGAGCCTCAGGAACAGCTATTCACACAGACTTTTTGCTTTAAAACCTCCACATTCAGTGTGTTATTTCAAGTATTAAAACAAATGATACCACGCAGCCTTCACTTGAAGTTCAATTTATTCTGCAGACAGACACCACTCCATGCTTCTCAGTCCTGAGCTTGCCAGGAGAGTTTTGCCTCTGTTATTGTCATGTCAAGCAAAACCCATAAATCCTGCCTCTCAGATAGGTTTATTAACAGGGCCTCAGTGGTTCACTAACTGCCACGACCCAGCTTTCTAGCAGAAAAAAACTCATGCCTGCCTAAAAGACACCACGCCACTGATGGGTCCCGATCACTGTTCACCTTGAATGCCTACAACGAACTGCAAATGTGTGTAACTAGCTGGACTTGCCGATTCGACAGAGTTGATCCGTAAGTATCTGTAGCTTGGATCTATGGCCATAAACCAAGGTCAGGGAATGTAAGACTGAAATTTGGACTAAAGGAAAACAAAAGGCATAGTACCTCAAGCCTTGAGAAAAACTAGTTCTTTAACTTCATCTGAAATTGATAAGGATTTTCCATATTTAAGACATTCTGCAAGAGATGAAAGCTATTTCCTGTCAGCTTACCTGTGACACTTTGCCCAGGTTTTGACATTCTGAGGCATCGAGTGATCTGCACTGACTTAATAAGGAAATAAAAGTATTCAGAAGACAATGGTGGTCAATGCTATCTTAAATGCTTGGGTTTGAAGGGACTTTTGCTATTCATTCTGTGGAGTCACAGTTTTTAGTTAGAAAGATCAAGTCCTACCCCAAGCTTGGCACTGTCACTATGAAAAAACAACTTCTATTTCCAGCCACGGGTGTAGGGGACCTGCAGCTTCCAATGAAGGCTAATTGAAGCAGTCAGATTTTGTCACCATTGGAGGGACAACAAACAGAAGTTGTTCACATGGGGCTTCTGGACCTAACAGGAACTTCCTTGCTCCTTGCATGTTGAAAGCAAAACTGCAGATCAGAGGGGAAATGGAAGAGTCACCTGTATGGCCACAGTTCACTTCTTAGGATTTTTTAAGTCATATTTGGTAATTCCACACTACTAGTTCATCAATGGACAAAGATTCCCGCACTGCTATAACAGCAATGCACTGTGCAGAAAGCAGCTTTGCCTATGTGACGGAAACAACCAGTAGAGCTGTAGCAAAAAGACTTTCTTCTACAGCTTTTATGATAACACCATTACTAGCAAGCTTTTTTTTCTTCTTTTTTTCCTGGAGAAGAGCCTCCGCACAGAACAGCCAAAGGGCAGGTAGGAAACATGTCCCGCTCGAGCCTGGTGGGAACGCCAAGGTTTCCTCCAGAGCCAGCAATGGATTGCAGGGGAAAACAACTCACCAGGAAGGCTGTGCTAGCTGAAAAGGAGGAGTGACCCACAAGTCGTTTTAACCCTGCAGACCAGAGGCTTGCCAATGCACTGGCCTTACCCTGCTGGCATTTGATCAGTTAAACACAACTGCAAACTCTGGCACTTTTCCCACTTCTCAGAGAAGCTCCTCTCAGTACATTGGTGACTGGTAAACAGATGGCACAACAGATACAGTGTCAACTCCCTCCTTATTGGATATGCAGCTATCCAACATTTAGTCAACTTGCCTACAGTGAGAAGTGGCTGAATTAGAAGTAAAAACATGGCTGCATTTCCCTTTTGCTTTTAACTACTGCACATACAGAGTCTTTGCCTTTTGAAAATCCAGAATTCATTCTTCGAGGGAGCCCTCTCTCTGTAACTTTTCCATTACAGATTTCATGGAAAAAGCTGGTAAATTCCCTGCTATGTGGCCTCCTGCAACCAGTCTAGGATAAACCGTCATTCAGCCTGGCACAGCTCTGCCCTTCTAAGCTGCTTCCAAGGAATAATATAAACACTGCAAACAGTGCCCTGAACTCCAATGCTCAAGAGCCAGCAAGACTGCCAGGTGCAGCTGGCACTGTTTTCAGGGAAGTTTTCTATTTGTTTCTATCTGGGCTTCCTCTGTGCTTCACTGCCATCTCCAGCTTCCTTTCAGCCCTTCTTTACAGTTTCACCAAATTGTGCACAAAATTCTGCTTCTTGATGAATACCCGTCCCACCCTCCCCCAGCTCCTTCACTCCTTCCCATGATGTCTCCCTCCTATTTCCCAAGTTCTACCCACTTTTATCAGCCTCCCACCATCTTTCTGTCCTCTCACAAGGAGGCTCATTCCTGCTCCCTACATGAAAGCCCCTGTGTTCGTTAGCGCTGCACTTCCCTCATTGCCCGCTCCCCCAAAGCTCTGTCCCAGAGCCAAACAAAATTCGCATCCTGTCCTGAATTCTGCATTTCTACCAGAGCATACATTTTCTCTTGCAAATGCCTTATATCAAGAAACAACTATGATTCGGGACAACTTGTCAAGTAAACCTCTCTTTTCTTCATGTAGCAAACAATGATTCTAAAGTCATCTAAAAGTCACTTGACTTTCATAGAAAAGGACAAGATTTAAAACAGGCTCTATCATTTTTACAGCAGTGGATACTGCAAGGTTTTCTCTGTGTTTTACTTTCAGGCTAAGTCAATGTATTATGGAAAACAGGCCTGCCTCCAGTTACCTACAGACTGCTTAACCATGGGATTCAAGTGACACTGTAAAACTACTCTGCAGGAATGCCACTCAATTGCTCAATTCAGCAAACCCAGTTGGTGGATTTTCCCTCCTTTATAAACCACAGTTGCCAATTCATTATTCCCCATACTGCATGAGGAAAAGAAAAGAAAAAGGAAAGAGGTTTATTAATTGATGGAAACTTAAATAGCTTATTAAAACTGAGATTTAAACAAATAATAGAGAAAAATCAGAAATAGTTTTTTCCTGCTTTCATTCCTTTTGCCTCTATTTTCCCATCATAAATTTATACTCTCACACATGAACTTTGCCATCAAGCACAAATGCACCAAAAGCATTTTTATTTCCAAAATGCCATTCAAATGCTACTTCAGCAACTTGGCCTCATTCTATTTCTGTGATACAGGAAAATATTTATCACTATTTTAACAGGAGTGAACTGTGCCCTCCCAGAAGACTGAAGTTACCATTCTCTCCTTGTGTTCCTAAAGCTTGGCACATCCTCCAAAGAAACAAACTGTCTACAAACCCACTCCCTTCTCAGGGATCTGCACCTCTGCAACGTAAACAACGTTCATGTGAGAGCCTAAATACAAACCTGTGCGCCTATCTTTAGACACCCAAGTCTGAAAACATTGCTGTGCGTGAACAGCCCCTGCTCACAGGATGATTCACTCTACAGAGCAAGGTTAGGACAGAGGAGTTCCCAATTCTTAATTTAATTCTCTAGACCATCCTGCTGCTTAAATGAGAAACCCAACTGGGAATCTTAATTACAGCAATACACTCACCAAACATATTGTATTCATCTATTTGAATTACTTTAGGAATGGCATCACCAGCCAGGAGAACAAAAACATTCCTTCAGGAAATGGATTAAAGCCCCACCGTGTTGCATAAAAGGAAACTTGGATCTCACCACATTTACGTGCAAACACTCCTGTGGGTTTCTTTACCCAGGGGAAGCCTTGCCCAGCAGGCAGCTAGCAGTGCCCCAGTGCCTAACCCTATCATCAGTTTTATCCACTATTTCCTCTTCTGCCTGCCCAAGTATCTGAGGATGAATTCTCACAAACACAGATACACAATTTTACCTCTTCTGTATCCTTTCCCATGCTAACCACAAGTCCTGGGCGATTCCCTTGTTCACCCACTCTAATGCAGTTTGACAGAGCTGACACTCTGTTCAGGCTGTCCTTCAGAATCACCTTTTTTGATGACATCATTTTAATCTTCCTCAGTCCCATCTCTTTCTGCAGTAAAGAGAGGTTGTAGGAGAAACTTCAGCTAGCAGAGAGCTCTTTCAGAAGACCACTCTCTGTGAATGCAGAACTTGCAACTCACCAGGTAGAGCCCAGTGACCATCCACAGCCAGGAGAAGTTCATTTAAATAGTGGCCAGTCTTCAAGGCAAAGATAAGCCAATTATAAACGGGACAGCTGTATTTACTTGGGGAAACACAGCAGATCTGAAGTCAAGCCTTGTTTTGCTTTTCCGCAGTTGGATATGGCAGCTCTCATTTTGCTCATGACCTACAAGCTGCCATTTGAAGCCACCAGTTTCCTTTTTCCATTGCATCTCTGACGGACAATCTCTGCAGAGATTACAGAAACACTTGGAAAGACTTGCTTTCCATTAAAGCCTTCCCAGCCAGCTGCTCTCTGACGAATCCAGAAAGCAAGTGTATTTCAATGATGTTATCAGCTTGCCAGCTCTGACGAGGCAACATAACCCCTTGGACATCAGAGTGTTTGTCTTGCTGGTAGTGCACTGCTGGGTCCTGCTGTCACATGCCTGTGAGCACTCGAAGCCAGGGACGTCTGTCAAGATTGCTGGTAAATTCTTATCTGTGTTACAGCTGCAGAGGTGACGTGTGTGTACGTAACGCAGAGTAAATCCAAGCCAGCTGGTAACCCTGGTAATTTGGAAGGGGATGGGGAGAACAGCAGTAGCCAGCTGGGAGCAGACCAAGACACCTCCTGCACAACCCACTGCCTCCTACAGCTGTTAGGGCTCAGGCCGGGACCTGCACTAAGCATGACAGGCTCCCACCACACAGAAGGAATGTGATCGTTGCCTGAAAAGAGCTGAGAATGCTCCTTGCATCCTTGACACAATAAAATAAGCTAATATTTATGTTAATTCATTCGTATTGATCTGCATCTCTCAACCCTGCTGCAACTGGGTTTGATTGTACTTGGAGCTAGCTTAAATACAGGATAAAAAACCATGAGTGAAAAACATGCCCTTTGTGTCCATTTCAAACCTTTTGGACTAGATCCAGTGGTGATCTTTATTTACAGCATCCCGAAGGGCCACGATGTTTTACAGATAGGAAGATCCCTCTGATTCCTAGGATGGGATGACGTTGGAAAAGCATGTTGAGAGGTAAACGGGGTAAAACACATTAACATAAACCCCAGCAAAAAAAAAACTTAGACAAATTTGTCTCACCTCGTGCTTGCCCCGAGCTATCCGTTCACTGCTTTGCAACTCGGTTAATGAGTAATAACTCTTCCAGGTGTGGTAACTCACTGATAGGTCTGAACCTAGTCAGGACAGGGGTGAAATATTTCAGCCCTTTCACAATAAGTACAAAACCCACATGACAAGTCTGCATTTACTTTTTCTCCTTTAATGTAGTTTTGCTTTGCCCTTTCTACATACTGCTCCTTGACCTCCAGAGCTCCAAGGAATGGAAGACACCGTTAAGAAACCTACACAGCCTACCTTCATGTAACAGTGAAGACAGAGTCTATAAAATTTAAGTGGAGACTACAGCCAGATTTGGGTGTTTTTCTTTTCACAAATGGCTAAAATTAGCCAAAATCTACAGTTTCACAGGATAGGAGGGCAGAAGCAAATACAAATCCATTCCAGTTCCAGGTCACATCTAATGAAAATTTTTGGCCAGAAAGAACAGGAAAAAATGTTTTAAACAATGTAAGGTTTTATTTCAACATTTTCTAATATAATTATTCATTTCAGAAATGCTGAAATGTTTCATTTCCACATTATTACACATGTCAGTGTTTTGCTATAACACATAATTTTAATTGACTCAAGTCTAAAAAGAGGAGAAAAAAGATTAAAAAAGCTAAATAGCTTGAAAACAGAATGTTTCATTTATGGCTATACAAAACATTTATAATTCCCAATGTGCTATTATTTTTAATTTCACAACTAATCCAAGAAAGCCCTTTTTTAACTCTAGCAACACTAGCTGCGGAAACATCATAATTTACGCACCTCATCCACTCAGCAGTGTTTAGAATTTAACATGGATTAAAATGGCCTGTTGACTTCTCCCTAATGGGAGAGAACACAATTAGCAGACCCACAGGTAGTATGCTGCCTCCTGAGCCACCTGAGGTGAAAGGCAACTCACCCATTTCCCTCATAGTGGTCTTAGTGTTTGTACCTGGCAATAAAGTTGTCTCAAATCCAAGGATAAGCTGTTTTAGGACACCACTTGCTTAGTACCTCTCCAGAGAGTTAGTCTGAGAAAGCTTCTCTGGAGTTTTCAACGAAGAGAGAGCAAGTGCAGCACTTAGTAACAGCTAACTAGAGTGTCTGTGCAAAGGACTCCTCACTAGCTGGGATCCAGGAAGAATTACCTTCAATTTTCTCCTGAACAAATAGGCAATTTAAAGGCTAGAAAAATCTCTTCTCCCTACATAATCACCTATGCAACTCTGTGCAGAGCAGGCATTGGATTATATGAAATTGAACTGAGAACAGTTCTCATTTTCATGAGCAAATAAAGTGCAGTTTTGAAGATGGAATAGTCATTTTGCCTTTACCATTAAAAAGCGGAATACTTAAAGTAAGACCGCCTTGATACCCTCTGGGCATTCAAGTTCGGACTTCTATTAACAACCTCTTTAGCAATCAGAGATAGATACACAGTATATTGCATTATGCAAAGGATCATAAATCTGTGCTTTTGGGAGCTACTCTCTGTTAGCTGTATGTCTTTGTCTCTTTGAATTACACATTCTTACTGTAGATAATCTAATCAAAATCCTGACAACTCCTTTTTCAGGCAATCACAGAAAAAGCACTGCACATGAAGGGACACAAATGACAAGCCATAGACACTCAAAAATGTCTTTTTATGCACATTAGAGGAATGCTCAGGAAGACATCTGTATTCCGGGGTGAGCAACATTAAAATTCGCAGACATGACAACCACCAAGCACTGGCAGTTGGACATTCCCTGAAGCCGGTGCTGGCATCTCCAACAGCTGGAGCGTGTTTCAGATGAGTTGCCAATCAATCCCTCCCTGCACCCTGCTCCTTCAGAGCAGGCACCTCACACCAAGGTAGGCAAAGACAAGTGTTAACAGCTGTTGAACGCCCCAGATCTCTCCAAGTGAATGTTGAGAATGATCAACACCTAGCAAGATTGGGTTTATACTGCTTTAAAGCCCCTCATCTCCGCTGCAATATGACAAATACTGTTAAGTGGCAATGAAGAGAGCTCCATTCTAGGAGCCATTAGAAATGATGGATCACTAGCAAACATACCAAGGGGTGGTAACCCAAACCAAAAACCCTAGAGGAGACCAAGGCTGCTTTTTCTACCTACTGTGTTTTTCCATTCCTAGCGTCCTGAACCCATGGACCGTTTCAGCTAAATCATAGGGTTAAGCCAGAGAAATCCTGGCAGCAGCACTCCAAGAACACAAAACCCATCAGCAGTCTGCTGATCACAGCACCTTGCAATTTTCAGCTCTTTGGTTGACCTTTTCAATATCTGCCAATCTGTTTTCCTCTTTCTCCTATGCCACATAGTCCTTTCAGTTCTTATTTCTTCCTCCTCTTGTTCTCAGATCACCATTTGCCACCATTAGAAAAAAAAATACCCTGAAAGTTAAGGAAGTAAGAATTATTACATGCTTTTATGTTTCTAATCCAAAAATAACAGAATCCCTGGAGGGAGTTGAGGGGCATTTTTTGTTCTAGGACTTCTTCACTTTTTTTTTTTTTTTCCTCATTCTCCCCCTAGTTGAAAATTAACTTAAGGTTCTAGCTCACATTGTGCAAGTTTACATTGTGCTTACAGGCATAAAAATCAGAGAAATGAAAGCACTGGGTTATTGTTTTTCCACCATAACAACACTAAGAATAAACTATTTCTCAAAATATTTTTAGGGGGGGAAATCTGGCTCTTGGGCAGGAACTTCATGTGCCAAGTTTAAATTCTCTGCAAATCATGATTGCTAAATTGCCCACCTTTGAAACAACAGTTCATAACACAAGTAACGCATCCTGAACAGGAAATTTGAAAATGCTGTTGCTGGGAGACAGAATTCATATAAATTAAGGATATATTACTAGATTCAATAAGTATTCTTAAAACATGAGATCTGTTCAGACATCATACATCTGAACACGTTTGTTTAAAGTTAAAGGTTGTTTATTAAATGTTATTTATGTGCTGTTAAACTCAGAGGGAGGAATATTAAACATGTCTAGGATTCACCGAGTACATAAAACAGGCACTAAACTGTACACTTTGATATATAACTTCCTACAGAGGATAAATCCACCAACATCTGCTAAACGTGTAGAAGATTTATTACATTTTCCTAAGGTTTACTTATCACGTGGACTTCATGTTTTGGCCCATAAGAGCTGAATAGGAGGGAAACTGATACTTGGTTATTTTAAGCTTTTCTAATACACACTTTGGAGGAAGCAGGAACATTGCCTCACCGAGGTTCCCATCACTCGACGGAGGGAACGTTCTCTGAGCTGGCAGACAGCGAGTGAGCTCGTGTCTCACGGCTTATTTATCGGCTGGAGCCTTGGTGCTTCTCTTGGCGGTTTGCAGAGCAAGGGGCAGTGCTGCGTATTCGTGCTCTCTCTCTCCAAAACTTCGCTGATGGATTTGCACAGTCAACAGCGACTCCAGCGCAGCACAGAGAGCCTTCCTGCGCCTGCGGGAGGGCTCAGCAGGTTGTCCTCCCTGGGGAGGATGAAGTCAGGCATTTCTTTTGGCATCCACAATGCTTTTTGGAAAACTCATGAAACTCATGAAACTCATCTGCTGGGAATCTTTAATGAAAGACTGTAATTTTACTCATCACCAGGCAATAAAGCTCTGCACTGGAAATAAAATGGAAAATTTGGGCACAGTCAAATCCTGTTTTCAGGAAAATGCCATTATCTGCTTCTCTCCTCCACCTCACATCTCTGTTGCCATTTGTCAAAATGAGCAGTCAAGCTTTAGTGTCAACAGTGAAATTGATTTCTCTGGTTTAAAACGAAAAACTGAAAGCGAAAGAAGCTCAATTCAGAAACCACAGAAAGATGAGATTTCTCCCATTCAGTGCCAGAGAAGTGCATCTGCAACACCTACTGAGAACATGAATGAAAGCACAGAAAGGACAGAGAATGAGGTACTAGAGGCCAAATCAGGGGTTGCTGTCAGTTACTGCATAAGCAACTAGAGGAGCTGCATTTAGCCCAGGAGCTACTATAAATATGGGTAAAATATTCCTACACAAAAAAAAATTTCTGTGCTTGTAAGCACTGCACACCAGAGGACTTCTGTCTAAGGCTGAGTACTGTATCACTTAACACCTCCATCTTGGGATACTATACCATTTCCTTGAAATGGGTCAGGCTACCTAAACAGTCTTTTGTTCCTTATGTCGGTCTCTCACTATATTCCTTGAAGTCTTGTAAAAAAATATCATGAACAATTTTAAATGAAATGTTTGTCATGAGGAATTCACAAGCTGTTCTTCCAAGAACCTGAATGAAGGATTAGCTGCATCTCTGAAAAGAATCTAGCAATACAGGGTAAGTTACCAGCCTAGCTGAAATACTAATTCATTGGCACAGACCTCCACTTCCATTGTTCTGGAGAAGAATTATTGCAGGGCAATACCTCTGTCTATGAACAACTGCTGTCAGACACACGCACTCCTCATTCAATGTATATTCAGTTCACCTCTTATAATCTTTCATCAAGCTACATCCAAAATTCTCATCCGTTATTTGGTGTTATAACTCACCATGCAGACTCTACAGGACCTGGAATCTACTTATGTCATTTTGTAAACTTTCACTAATTTCTCTGCAGATTGACTAGCGTGAGAGACGGATTAACAACCTGTATTCTGGTAACATGGACTTTCTTTTACTAGCAGACTTAAACCTCTTGGCATCCCAATGGAAAATACACTTTTGAATGTATGAAGCACCGTTTCTATTTCTGTATTTATTATTTAACATTTGTGTATTAGAACCACAGATGGGCAAGTGACAAGCAATAGATATTGGGGAAAAACACTATTTCTTCTTGTACAAATATATCCCCCTAAGATAGGTTATTATATTCTCCTGCCAAAATGGAACAGCTAATGATTTTCTTGTAGCCTGAGAAGTCCCAGATCACAGATGGCCAGCTGAATAGTGGCTCAAGTAATGCTAAGCAATGAACAGCTGCTAACAATGAGGAAATTGTGCTTATAAGGCCTGATTCAATGTCCGCTGAAGTCAATGAAAATCATATAAACAGCAGTAAGTGCTCGAGCGGTACTATTCCTTGGCAAGAAGCCCAAACCAGATAACAAAATCTTCTAAGGCTCCCCCCCACCAGAAAACTTACTAGTTTTATAGAATAACTGAAGCTATGATCTGCAGGCAAGCCTAGAAGCATCCAGCTGCATTTAACCCCCTCTCTGATTTACACTAAAATAACAGAGTATTATATATCTTACGGAAGATTAGATCTTTATTTTGAATGGCTGCAGACATTAGGGAACATTGTTGATTTTCTCTCAGATTAGAGAAACATTATAGAAAACCAAGATTTAGTTTCAATAGACTAGCACCTGCAAGTCCATTCTTTCAGTAAATGCTTATGGCTACTGACAAGTGGAGTTACAATTTGTCAGAGCACCACCATAACATTTCTAATAATATGCAACTACCAAGCACATATAGGAAATCAAGCTCAGGTCTGGAAGAGTATGGGAAATCTTTTGTGGGTTTCTTTTTTTTAAACCAGCAAGTATATGAAATGGAAAAGGTCTGATTTTCAAAGCAATGAAAAGGAACTACAAAGGAGTCTAGCTTTGAAAACCTACACAAATCGTTTGCAAACCTTGCATGGATGCCGTAGCCTGAAGCAGGATAGAGGGAGCTCTGCAAGGCCAGTGAGAATGCTGCAGTCTTCTCCAGTAACTTGGGATGCCAGGGGACCTTCTGGATGCGTGGGACAGAGCTGGAATTAGGCCAGGACACTTTATGGGAAGAAAATAGGAGGGTCTCCAAAGCTTAGGAAACACTCATTAAAATTCAGATGTACTGCTGAAGAATAACATCAGTATTAAATGCATCTTTCCATTACTTCCCTAATAAACATACTCATAAAAGAACCACTGAATTCAGGGAAGAACACTTCTTGCAGTCACTTTCCTGATCTCATACAAGATTAACTATCTGATACACGACAAAATGTAGTTTTAAAAGTAGAGAAGCTATTTAGAAAGTGGCAGAGATCAAACACTTGTTTATAAAAGGGTATTTTTGCTTTCAGACATGCCTGCAAACGTCTAGTAACACACTCCAAATTCTGTTTCTTTGGCTTGATCAAATACTATGTTCTCTTGGGTGCCTTTGCAGTCTCAGAAGCAGAACAGGTACTTTTGTATTTCTTACCAGATTTTCCATTTCACTGTGGAGCCTGTTTATGTTCCCTAAGAGCACAGGTGCTCACACAGTTGTACATGAATGAAGTCAGGCCTCGGGGAAGCAAAGAGTCCTGCTATTTGCACAGGCTCGAGGCGGGCATAGTGCAAATAGCTCTCTGCAGCTGTACCAACATGCCTGCTTCTGCTCACACCATCCCCGTCATCCCACTCCGTGGCACCTCAGCAGCAGGAGCTGGGGGACACGGCTCAGCAGCAGGAGCTGGGGGACACGGCTCAGCAGCGGCCTCACCAGCAGCGCTGCCGCGGGCTCTGAGAGGTTGCACTGCGGCACAAAGCGCACGAGGAGAAGCCGCAGCAGTGACAGGTGGCACTGAGCTCCTGGCAGCCTCCTGGGGGACATGCGTTCATCAGCGCAAGGGTTGTGCCAATGCTCTCCTCGCCAGCCTGGCGCCGTGCCCGGCCTCGGCCTGCGGGGACAGGAGGGGGGCAAGGAGCTTTCCCAATCTGTCGCACTGCTCCCCACGTCGCTGGTCGGGCTGCCCTGGGCAAAGGGGCCAGGAGAGGAGGCCAGAAGGCCTCTACCTTCGCGCCTCTGCGCAGGTGGTGGCCAGGGCCAGGCTGCTCCGCACGTAGCTCTGAGTCCCCCAGAGGACGGCGCGTATGAGCAGCCCGCTACGCTCTGCACGGAGCTAATGAAACCTTAGCCGGGAGCTGACATGCCAGCTCTGACCTACGGCATCCTAAATGCAAGCCTATACCAGAAAATCATCCACTCCAGCAATGACTTACGGATGACACAAGCAACGTCTCTCTGACGCTTGGTGAATGCCTCTACAAAAGGGCACTCATGAGGTCAGAAGAGCTTTAGGCTCTTCGCGTAAGCACAAACTTGCAGACACCCAGCCAAGACTGCACAGCACGCTGTAAGGGATTCCCCTCGTGCTCAGATGGGTTTCACCTCTCCAGGAGAGAGCCAGCATGAGAACAAGCCCTCTTGATAACCCCCTCAGGATACAGACGGGCATCCAAGCTCCTCCCGTGGAGCCTTCAGCGTGGAGACAAGTGTCAGACCCGGAGCCAGTGGCACACCTCGGAGCCAAACCTGGATCCCCTGGATCACAGATACACTTTGTGAGCACTGAACCAGCCTCACTTTCTAGAAATTGAGTTTTTATATGGTATTACTGAAATTACAACCAGATTTTATTCAGTTAGACTGATCACTGTCTAATTTTGAAAGTAGTTAACATGTGCTGACAGCATGATTACAGCTTTAGTCACCGGTTTTAGACTTAAATTTAAAATATAATACACAGAGATTGTATCACATGATAAATTGCATCCAGCTCTGAGATCTATTTCTTCCAGACCTGACTGTAGCGTTGGAAAGCCGACAGCCCCACGCAGCTCGCAAGACCAGCCTTCTGTGCCCGGGCAGCGGGAGCCCGACAGCAGGACACGTAACACTCGCTTTGCGGCCGGGTTAGTCCCAAGAGAATGACTGTAAGACCACAGTCTGGCAGCTGATTCATTTGAAAAAAATCTGTTGAAAACTCACAAGCTCGCAAATCCATGCTTACAGTCCTAGCTGTGAGAGGCTATCACTGTAAAACTTTATGCAGGGCTCAGAAAAGATTCCACATTTAGTACCAAGTATTTTTTTCATGATGTTTTGTACAGTTGAGTCTCATGACAAGTGTCAAGATTCAGGTTTTACAAGTGAGGGGGAAAGCAAATAGTTCCAAATTTTCCTATCGTATTTCAAAAACACCAAATCTCTCTATAACATAACATAAATAAATGAACTTTATAATAAAGTCACTCTGTTGCTGATTCAAAGTGATCTGCTTCCTCAGTGGATGTTCCCGTCTATATGGGAATCACTTCCCATAAATATGTTGTGACAACACACTGTTAACATGTGTCCCTGTATTTATATATAAAAGCATACATATGTACAACCATATAATACTCTTTGCATTCAGTGTCCAGGTTGACATAACACAAATTTACGTATCCTACAAGCACGATACTCCTTTTCTTCTCCATTCCAAAACTATTAGCACATTTATTTTCCCTTTGTTGCTCCAGTGAAGTTTTGTGTTTGCTTTTCAAGGCGTCGTTATATTTAGGTTTGTTTAAACACTGTTAGCATTTATCCGCGGAGCCAGAAGATGCGGTGACTGCTAGAGACTTTGTGCCCTCTGGTGTTCAGCAGCGGATAACGGCTCCCAAAAACTGCTGCATCCTCTCACTTCCACCGCATTTTCTCGTCACCAAGCCTCGGCTTCCAGTAATGCGGCTCCCCTTAACAGGATAAATTATTTAGCTCTGGCCTGCTGGAAACGCTACCAACAAAACACTGGGCAGAGACCATTGTCTTGCTTAGGCCCATCTGCCCACTTCACACAAAAGATTTTGTTCTGAACTTTTGATAGGATTACCGTAGGAATTCAGCTCTGTCATTTCCAGATTTTTGGGGGAACTCTGGATGCAACACACCTTTAAGTTTTCATATTAGCTCAAATCAGCAAAAATTACAATGGATAACTTTAGAAAACGTATGCAGTTCTTGACTGAATCCCCTGAATCACAAAGTCCACAGTTATTTGTACGGCCCACCCCAAATCATTCAGAGATGCTCCCATTAGCCTGGCTTTCAGTAAGGCAAGATAACATTTTCTGTTACCATGCCTGTAAGAAATGCTTCAAAATCCTAACTGAAATCAAGTTGGTGGGCACAACACTAAGTCTGTTATGCCCAAGAGTGCTAAATCTTTAACAACTCAATTGCAAATTTCAGCAGCCAACTTCAGAATAGAAAGCTGAGTTTATTTCCTTCTGAAATCCATCCAACTTTCAGAGGGTGAGTCCAAGATGACATTTTGATGGAGGGTTGTTCACAGGAGTGAAATTTAAGGTAGTTCCCAAGGATTTTATAGATCAGACTATTTCAGTCTGCAAGTACCACTACTTCACCATCTAAGGTATATTCCTGGTACGTCTCCATTACTCAGGAGGTCCAGTTTTGGAAGAGCTCTTCATGTCATCATCCCAATAGGGAAACCAGAGAAGCTTCCCCTTCATTATCTCGGGCAGTCACAAGCTGATCCATGAAGATTAGTTTTCCAAAGAAGTCAGGTGGAGTTTGCATTTGTGACCTCTTGGACAGTCTCTTCTGCACCTCCTACACCTATGAACCAACAGCAACAGCTCCTTTACACCAGTGCAGGTGAGTGACAAAGCCAGTTCAGATGCATTTCCCAGGCATAATATAAGCACGGTCCTTTTAGTTCTCCTTTGGGAAAAAAAACCTCCCACCCCCCAACCCTCCCCACCCCCTGGTTTTTTTTTTAATTCCCACAACCCTCTCCACTGTGCTGACAGCGCCAGGTATTAAAGACTGATCCCATTTACAAACATCAGTCCCTCAGCACAGAAACCTTTCACAGTGACATTCAGCACAGAATATGTTACCGGTCCCTACCACTGTAAGGAACTACCTAAAAAGAGTAAAGCTCACAGAAATGCCAAGGGGGGACAGGGAGGGGAAGTTAACAGAATCTGGATTCAATAAAAGTGTTTCAGTGGAAAGTTAGAAGCCTAAATACTGAATCTGAGCCTAATAACCCATTCCTACAATTATATTCACTCAAATGCTGGGGACTGTGTCACTGGACGAGTGCAGACAGTTCACTGCAGTAATAACTCACCAAGTGTTTACATTTCAACAAAGCCTTTCCTTATGTGTTCTTCTAACCATAACAGCACATTTAGACATTTTATAAACACAGAAGATTTGTTTTTAATTAAGGAATTTCACAGCAGTGAACTCTGATCACTTAATATTTCAAATCTGAAAACGTCACTATTACAGCATGCTGGGGATTATTCTCTATATACGTCATAGTCTATATGGATAACATTTCCCCCGAAATGCCACAATGCCTGCAAACACGGTCTGAAGAAAACAGCAATGTTGGCCCTCCCTGTAGCTCTACAAGAAAGTTGTTGTACCTGGGACTCAAGGGAATATGCACGTGGATACTGCTTTCAGGACCAGCCATCACCAGCTTCAGAACCTCTTAGAAATTCTGGCTTTTAAGGAAAGCACAGCTGAAATCAATAGTCTGCCAAGAAAAGTGGAGAGACTTTGCTTTAGTGCTGTGGGATTCATTTTCATGACTGTCAATCACATGGTAATTTTCACAACTCCATCACTGCCGTCTAACAAGTGCAATAATCTGTGGCCCAGACTTCTTGCCAAGCAAGAATGATTTAAACAGAAAGTCTGGGACACGGGAAAAAGCGAAAGGGAGTGCATGTTTCACCCGATTTGACCAATTTGCAATTTACACTTCAAAGGAAAACTGGGGAAAGCTCGATCTGGTAGAAAACGTTGGCAGCAGGGCCTGTTTGCAGTTAAGAAGCCAACAGAAGGATTGTATGGCAACAAGGCTTCTGGTTCCTGTATGAATTTCAAATTGCAGCAACGTTTAACCTCAAAACATCTGAAAGGAAACGATGAACAAGCATCAATCACCAATTAGTCATTATTTCTTGGAGAGTGTGTGGACAAATTATTCTGGGTCACATCAGAATTTCAGAGCTGTTATGACAACCACGGGACTTTCCTAAGCAGTTCCTAGCTTCTCCACTCCAGCTGGACATAGCCAGTATCATAAAGTCAGCCTACACGAAAGGTGGGAGCCTTATGCTGGCCATGAACTAATTTAACAGTGCCTCGCATAAGCCGGAGCACACATTCCCCGCAGGGATCGTGGAGCAATAGGGATGCTGCCGCTCCAAGAGCACTTTTAGGAGCGCTCCTGGTCATGGACACAATTGTTTGCAGCCCCCTGTCAACACCATGGCCTGCAAGCATCCTCAGTTTCCTATGGGCAACAAATAAGGAAGAACGGTGGGCAGAAATCTGGCAGCTCCCAGGCATAACCAAAGCCGAGCTGGTGCAAATGCCAAGCTTAAAACACAACTTTTATATATTCCATATGCATTATTCAGGTGTCCCAAGCACTCAAGGGGAAGACCTGAGGTGCAGGAGAGGGCTGCATGAGCAGCTTAGAGTTCAAACTGTTTTTACCTGCCATTCACAAGTAACCTGCATTTGATTCTTGCATTGGTAGAAATAGGCTTGTTCATACAAGAATATGAAATCTTTCTGAAAATTTTAAAACCAAAGACTGTAACACACCACAGGGAGCCTCCCTCGACCAGTCACGTGCTTGGAAACATCTAACAAACCCATGCAACCTGTGAGCCACCCGCCCAAAAATAATTTACGGAGACAGAGACGGTAGGTAACAACTTCTGTCATTCTCCCTCTCTTTCTGCTTGCTTAAAGGTTTTAGCAGTAGATTTGGCAAAAGATCGCAGCTTAAGCTCATCCTTTAATCACACAGACAGTTTATTTGGCCTTTAATTTCAAATCTGGACGTTGGTGACTAAATGCATGTCCTCTCTGCAGTCCTCACGCTGTGCTGACACATACACAGCATGATGCCCATCAGTGGTCAGGAAGTCTTCACTTCTTCTCCTGCGACCTGGGTAATTTAATCCTTGCTCCTAGACCTGGGAGCCTTCCCAGGTCTAAAACCCACTCCTGACACTCATGATGAGGACTGTAGGAAACGTGGAAAATGAAGAGATACCCAAAGAGCAAACTGACAGCAAATATTTGGGTGACTGTGCTCAAGATAAGCATGCAGTGCTAATTATATTATAGAACTTAATGAGATATAATGAGCTGTATTCAGGCATTTCAGAAATAAAATATAAACATTATAAGGTCTGTAGAATTTCTGTAGAATGCTACAATTAAAATGGATAATGGAATTAAATAATATTTACTGATAAAAGCAAAGATTTATGTTAACATGGCATCCAATACTGATGATGCCTTTTGAATAGAAAAAAAATACTTTTATTTTTCAGTAGACTATATATAACTTTCATTGTTTGAAAATAAACTGCATTATAGATTTTTTCTCCAAAACAATTAAAAATGCTATCTACTAAAAATATAAAATAGACTATCATGCAAATCACATATGTGACTGACTGCTGCATCACCTGACTGCCAAAGCTCAAGAGATTTTCCATATCCACAGTCATTCTGGCTATGTTTGGACAGAAGTTGTTTCTGTAACACTTCAAACTAAATCTGTTCCAGGAAGCTTCTGGAAGAGGCAGTATATAATGCAGTTTCATAATCACATATTTATTACAAAAAGTATGAAAATGAAGAAATGTAAGAAAACAAGACAGTCTGTTATTAATTGCAACAGAATACAGAAAAGCTGTAGTACAGGCTTTGATCTGAGGTATAGAATTGCACAATCTACTCTCAACTCTTAAACAAGAAATTTTGAAAATGCTTCCCACAGAACTCCATCTGCAAACTATCACAGCCAAGAAACCTGCAAGCAAGGCTGCTTCAGGGCTGGCAGAGCACACAAGATGGGTAATATCCACAGAGGGATATTATCAGAGGGTCCATGCCATGCTGGCAAAAGCACACAAGCTGCCTCACTCCAGGGGGTAAATTGTATTTACTAATAAATATACAGAAGTTACCTACACAAGACATTATCTTTCTGTTGCATCTGACTGAAGAGGCTGTCCCACAAACTAAGGAAGATTCATTTTCTGTCACTTCGTGTTGTTCATCCTTTAAGGCTTATTTACTCCCACTGCAACACCAACGCACCCCAAGTTTTGTGAAGCAGCCAATATGTATTGCAGCAAGTCTGAGGCGACACGGGTTGAGTGACCATTCGGACCATGAGGTGACCAGCCATCTGGCTGCTTGCAAAGAGCATACAGCATGGCTGAATTTTGCTCAGCTTGTCCTTAGCCAAGGCACTGATTTGGGCCTTTCAGCATTATAACTGAAAATAATGAAACTGATTCTTTTTGAAACTTCTATCCTTTTAAAAATTTGATTAAATGTAGCCCAAGAGTTCAAAAGTCACAGGAAAGAGGGAAGAGAAAAGACCAGAGGGAGGAGATACGGAGACACTGCAGCCACATCCCCAAGTTTCCTTAAGCAATTAAGCTTAACTCTTACTATAACTTGATTCACTTGATCCTTTTATACTTGGGATGTGTCACTGTCACCTAGGGCTAATGTGCAGGTTTCTCCCTGACAACTAAGTGATCCCAGATGACTTCAGTGGGATGAAGGGGACTCCCTGTTGGATATTTTCCAAGCAGCAAAAGCAAGCACTTGAACTAGACCGTCAAAAAGGGATGCGGCTCCTAGCAGTGAGGCCAACCTAAGTTCAAGTTCTTGACTAGAAGAATGAAGAGCTCATACTAAGCAGCTTGACAAATTTTGTTTTCTGGCACTATCCGCACAAGGAGACTGATAAGAGAGCACGCAGTAGGTACACAGGAACATGACAGTGACTACTGAGCAATGTACTTTCTCTTGCCAACTTATTACACAAGCAATTCTGAAAACTAATGAGACTACAAGCAAAGAATAACTGAAAGAGATGCAATTTAGTTTATATATAAAAAATGACAAGAAAGTAGAAGTATAGTAAAGAGTTAGTTATGCTAGCAAGTAAGACTAAGAAATCATCAATAAAGAAAAAGATGTTTAGTGATTTCATATTAGCTTTCCTCTCTCTTTGCATTTTGTCGATTAGTCTGCCACTATAGATTAAAAAATAAATAAATAAATAATAAAATAAAAAATAGAATAAATCAGGTCAGTTCTACAGCTTAATGTGTAACTCAGAGCACAGAGTGATTACGCCTACATCAAGAAGTTTCCAGAGAAGCCTCTCAATCATTACAATAAAACCGTTATTACACGTTGTAGATCTCCCTCCTACTTTCTCCCACTTTATTCTTCTCTGTCCCTATTCCCCTTTTTGAAGGTACACAGAGATCCAAGGCTCATCTTCTTTCCCACTGTTGTGTTTTATGCAGGCAGCTCCCCATACTGCAACACAGACGTGGGACCCCTTTGACCACACAAGAACCAGGCGCTATAATAAACTTGGACATCCCCACTTCCAAGCTCATGCATGCCTCTTCTACTCTCCAAAATGACCAGCTAAATTCTAAACCAAAACTACGTAACAGCAGCAGAATCTAGCACTGAAAAAGATGGACCAGGTTCCCTGGAAGAGAAAACTCTGTTCCAGTAGCTCCTGATCCACAAAAGGGGTCCCAACTCCAAGTCAGGAGAGCCCCAAGGGTTTGCTCTTCAACATTATCAGCTGATGGACAGCAAGGCAATAGAAACACACTCTCCTGGAATTGCCTAGATGTCTAAAAGATGTAGTAACAATATATCATAGGATCATTAAGTTGGAAGGGACCTTTAGAGATCATCTAGTCCAATGCTCTGCATCAATCAATAGCAGCATTTAAGAACTAGAAGAATTTTCCTAAATAACATTAAGGCATCTCTGGTCTCACCTTCACAAATTTCCTGGCAGATTTTCCTTCATATGTCTAAATAGCTCTCCAGCTTTTGTTCTGCTAGCAAATTAGAACCCAGAAATAGGAGGCCTTTGCCTTTTATCACATGCCATGAAGACCACAGTACTACTAGGAAGCCTTAGGTCATTTAATTGTATATCTTTATTATGGATCCAGGCTACAGACTGTTGAAGTAAACAGAAGCAGTCCTGCAGACTTTATTCCATCTCACCTCAGAACCCGTGGTTTTTTACAGTATGCTTTTAAGGTAGCCACACAGCCAATAACTATAAAAGCTCTCTTAACTCCAAAGAGTTAAAGGGGATAGCTGTCCTGCTCAAATACGAAATATCCCAGTCAAATCAAAGGAAGAGAGCTCTGTAACACTTGTGGAGGCTCCTCCAAAAGGCGTGTTTCTAGAAAAACATCCGACTGTCTCTTCCTCATCCCTCCATCCACTGAGCTGCTCAGAGAGCCACACATACATATTTACTAAATTATTTCTCCACCACACAGGTGCACATATTTTCTGTATTATATATATGCCTCATTTTTTTTCGTATTTTCCAATAAAATTCTCCCCTTCGGCACTGAGATACATGAAAGCAAAGCATGAGAAATATTTATGCAGCTATTACTGTAGTGGTTGCTATACAAAAAAAAAAATCTTAGCTGGGGTAATTCAATGCAACTCCACATCGTATTTCCGTCCTTCTGATGTGACAGGAGAGAGGTGCAAAATACTCTCTGATATGACATATGACTGACAGCTGAGGCACCATTGCCTGTCTATGTCTGAGCATAGCCTGAGAGTCTGAGCACAACATCTGCCTCACTGTTGGAGAGAAGGATGTGTCTCGTTCATCTTTTCCAAAGTCTCAAATCTTTCTCCCACACTATGTATGAAAAACAGGAAAGGTTTTGCTGGCTTGTTTTGATTTGTTTCCCTTCCCAACCTCTTGGGGCCCATATTAGGCATGCCTCCATCCTGAAACTTGCTGCTCCCAAAAGAGTGGCTGGGGAGGCAATGGCCATTTTCAATTTCTTAGAAGATGGGGAACTGGCAGCAGATAGAAGCTGAGACTGGGATGATGAGGAAAGCACTGGAGTTCCTCCTTCCCTTCTTGAGGTCTCCTACAGTAAGAAAGGTGCCAAAATGTTTTCATTTGGAGAATAATGGGAATACGACTGAGAAGCAGAGCGTTTCCTGAACAGCAGTCATGTCAGAAGGCCAAAAGTGACTTGCATACCCAACCCAGAGTAGCAAAATATAGATAGCTCCAGAAGAACTGAAAAACAAGACGGGCATATGTCAGCCCTTCTAGCCAGACAAACTTGAAAGGAGCGAAGAATTAGATATCTGTAAAAAAACAAGCAAGCAAAACAAGGAAGCAGCCACCATTTTGGTAGCTCTCTGGCCTCACCGACACATGCTGGACTGGGTCCTCTCCTAGAAAGAGTGGCTTTCTGTTACCTCCAGCAGCTCTCGGTGCCCTTTCTCCTGGGGTACGAGGTGAGCATACAAGAACTTCCACTCAATGAGAGGAACCATAACAAAAGAAAAGGTTTTTCAGGAAGAATATTTCTTACTGTGTAAATCTTTGATTTGAGGTAAACCACCATTTTGAAAGACTTGTTTAAATGCTGAGAAGTGTCAGCAATCTAATCTCCTAGAAAAACTGGTAGCAACATAGCTTAAAAGTAAACCTATCTAGCCATAGTTTGGCCTCAACTTTTAGTCATGTAATATTCAAGATGACTGTTTCTTAGAAAAGTATTTTCTTAACCTAAGGATCTCTCTAAGGAGAGAAATTCCAAGAGTTCAAGAAACAGGAACACCAAAGTGCTAAGGAAGTGACCATGCTGGAATTGCCATACTCCCCTCTGGAGAAATTCACAGTACTATTACATCTGGAAAGGATTCTCTGAAGACACAATGGTTAAAAACAGCATGAAGTAGCAAAATGCATATTTCTGGACTCCAGTGTCAATGCTGATGCAAAGGCAATCTTGACTGAAAAAGTGCCTTCAGCCCTAGATTACATAAAGGAGATGATACACACTCATAACATATTTGGGAAGAATTAAAACTTAGGAGGGATGTTATGCTAAATTCACTGTTACATGTGTTAGTGTACCTTATTTCAAAAAGCATGACTAAATATAGCTAGTGCTGTTGTTTGTACATGACACTTGTAGGATACAGTATCTGTAAATTATTCTCACCTGCTGAATTAGAAGTGAGAGACAGGAAGGCATAGTACTTCCCATCCATTCCTTTCATTTCAGAAAAAAAAAATAATTTCAAAGAGCAAAGAGAAAAAGAAGAACCCCCTGGTAAACTCTTTGGAAACAGAATATGCTTTACAGCTGTCTGGGTTCACTTTCTCTCTCTAGTTATAAGATAATGTGTCAGTTGTTATTGATCATCATCTATTGAGATGCTGCTGCCATTTTTACCTATGAATTGTGAATGACTCTCACTTATGAAAAGCTGATTTAATATAACTCCATAGATTGATTCAATTCTAGGAAGGTGGTAAACCATAGTAAATTAAAAATACTGGAATAAAAAGATTTTAATATCCTTTCTTTCAAAGAGAATGCTTTGAATATACTGGGTATGTTTGAATTTTTTTAGCTCAATATTTTTCAAATTATATATAAAAAAGACATTACGCAGAAAGAATAACTTCCACAGTTCTAAAACAACCAGCACAACAGTAGTTCAACTCCATACCCTTAAAGGCCGATCTCCTCTGACATCTGCATATGCACAAATACTTAGCAAGTCCAACATTCCTTCCATTTGTTCTATCATTTAATGCTATTGATACGAATACATGCATCATGACTATATTTAAGTAGGATTGTTGGTGTGAGACTACAAAAAAAAATGTTTAACAAGAAAAACTTCCATGGATTTAAAAGAACCTGTGATTAATAGAAAGGAAAGAAAATTTGTATTCAGCAATAACTTCGAATTAGATCTGTATGTACACTTCTAAAAATAGATATAAAAATCATGTCCCTTGTGGCAGAAAACAGCTCATAAAATTCATTGTCTCTGTTAAACGCATAGTCAAAAAAGAACATGTTGCAAAACCCTTTCCACTACTGTTCAGGATCAATCTGCTAGCCAAAACAGATATTTATTGGCACAAGGGGGAAGTCACCACTTTTCTTTTAGCTGCTCCTGTTCTTTGGGTGAATTTTCCATATTTTTTTTTGTTTTCCCTCCTCACTGGTGATAATATTCATAATCCTTAAGCCAGCAGAGTTCACTGGGAATCGTGTCTACATCTACCTTCAAAAGGAGATGTCAAGGGTACGGACACCTTAACATCTCTCCAAACACAGAATTCACATTTTAACTGTCTATGCAGTTAAAGGCTGTAGAGTCAAAGAATTTGGGCGGACTATGTTTCCAGAACCAGTTCTCTCACACAGAAGCCACCACCTCTGCTGGTGCTAGCTCGCTGCCTTGTGTAAACACGGCTGCTATTGATGATACTCCGTGCTAGAAGAAACGTTCAGCGTCTGAACACCCTGTAGCCCAGCCACAGTTATCACATGGTCCTTATCACCCCTTCAGTTAATGGTGGGTAAACATTTCTTTTGAGATTCCCATCTATCTTTAGCACGTAATGTATTTTGAAAGCTTTGTTTCTGTAAATTAAGAGTAGTACAGGAGAAATTTAATAGCTCATTTAATCGAGGTAAAAACAGAGTTTCTTACAGATTATTTAAATTGTGAAATTTATCTTAGTTTTTTTTCACTATGCTTTTAGAGGAAATTGTTACCCAGTTCCATCAGCTCAGCTGTAATCTCTATCTGTAGGTAAAAGCAGCAAGGAGGATCCAAACAAGTAATTAATCTTTATGAAATACCTCAGATGGAAGTGCTACTCCTAACACCTTCTTCTCTTACCTCTCCTTCTGTCCAGTACAGTTGCTTTCATAAAGATTGTTTGGCTGAAAACAAAAATCATAACACAGGCTCACAGTCCAAAAAAATGGGCCCATTAAGCTGATGATAACATCACTTGGCCAGGAAGGGAAGAAGAAATATATGCTCCCAGGGATTTTTAGGCAAACAGTAACTATTGCAGGCAAAGATGTCTTCAAGTGGAGTCTGGAAACCTGAGCTGGCAGTTGTGCGCGCACTGAGGGAGTTTGGATTGCCCAGTACACTAGTATGGCCAATGACCGAGCTGGAAAGGAAGGGTTGGCGCTGCCCCGATTTATTTAAGAAAACATTAATTCCTCATAAATAGCAAAGGAGGAGGAAAAACAAAGAAATACATAAGATACTGGATATTTCCCTGCAGGCAAACATAAGCTAAGTCAAGGATAGTCTTAACACAAATACTGAAAGGTTATATAAACTAGGAGGAACCAAGGACTTCAAAAGATGAAGGCAGACCAAAACACTTGAACTCAGAAAGCTTATTTTTCAGCTCTGTAATTTACTTTAAAATCATCTTACTTTTTAATACATTAAGATCACTTGTTTGAACATACAATTGTTACTGAGCTTTAAAAGTAAGACCGAAGAAGAGATAGCACGTAATGTTTCCAATTTACATTAAAATCTCTGCACTATTATCTTATTATTATCATCTCCTAAAGATTTTTTCAGCCATTTAATTAACATATGACAAGATACCAAAGTTAGCAAGCAAAAAAAAAAAGTCATCATTTAGTGCACTATCTATAGCCTTTCAGAAGTTCATTCCCATTGTTTTTTCTTCTAATGCTCTATCTAATGCATATCTTTTATGCTATTTTAGTAGTAAGGCTGATCCATACTCTGACACAGAAATAAAAGGAATAAAGTTCTCAAGATACCTACATCTCATTTTTAAACTTGACTCATACACAGATCTCTCTTAAAGTCAATGAAACCTGAGTATATAAAGTTTTACCCAAGGTCTCTGTTGATAGAAGGCAAGTTGGCATTACCAAATAGTTAGGAGGTCTCACCATTAGTTGATCCTAGAGAAACCTGTGGAAGGCAGTAATTTAAATGAATAGGACACACAAAGAGCCATGGAAGATTTTAAGCAAGACCAGGCCTGGCCGTCAAGGCTGGTCTCCCCATGCTGAGGGAGCAGGGCATAAAAGGCACCCCCAGCGACAGGATGGGGCACTCTTGCCCAAGATACATGCCCCAGTTGTGCCAAAAATCACATCTGAATGGCTCCTGCCTTGCAATCTCCCATTCCTTGGAAAGAGAAGAAGGAAGGAGCAGTCAGCCTTGCCTTGCCTTGCCTTGCCATGAGGAATACGGGGACAAATCTTAGCAAGAAACAGCAATGGCAAATTACAGAAAGTAGGATGGTAGAGGGATATGCGAGATGATAGGAGAAAGTTTTAGATTCTCGGTTAATGTCAAAGTTTCCCCTCATTGTTGATCCACTTCTGCAATTTTCTGCTTTCCTGCAAACTCAGAAAATGGACAGACTGCCTAACATCACTTAGGTGTTCAACACCTAATAAAAAAATAGCAGCACTTGTGTATTTCGGATTTCTTGTTGACTCCCAGCAATCATTCATCCCTTATATATATATCTATATAGGGAGAGATATATGTATATATAAAGTCATTCCATGTGAGCTCATATTAATCCACCTACTAAACGTGAAAAGCTCTACAAGGCTGGGAAACTCTGGTCAAGGGAAACCCTGGGAAGAGATGCTCAGTCTCTCTACTGCACAAGCATTCACAGTGATGTCGTGACCGTCCCAGCTGGTTCCAGGCTGCAAGCCGGACTCTCAACAGGCACATGGAGGGAGCAGGCTGCAAAGATGGAGCAGGACACCCTTCATCTTCCTCTATGACATTTCTTGTATTTTAGATGCTAAGTGCTACATAGGACAAACATTTTTACAAAGAAAAGCCAATACTTTCATAACTGATCTGAGGTTTCTTTTGTTTTGTTTTGTTTTGAGTTTTCATCAGACTATATCATTTTGTTGAAAAAGAAGCCCTCTGCAGGAAAGACAAACCATTCACAAGGAAAGTTTCTCAGATTCAGGGTGAACTTCCAGGTTAAGAACAACATGAAGACATTTCTACCCTCCTCTACTCCTCCTCAGAGCCCCTATCCTCTTCCCAGAGGTAACAGTCTTGCAAGATAGAAGAGATCCAGGTGAACATAGCTGTTGGATCTCATACTAATCAGTGGGAATACACAAGCCAGTAGGGTATTGGCTGCTCTAAAGCATTACTTCCTTTTTTCTCCGTTTTTCACAAATATCAGCCTCAAGCTTCTCATCATTGTACATCATCCAGCAGAAGATCCTGCCTTCCCTGCTCAGCAGCAATTGCATGAAGCTCACTTCTTCTTAGCACTGTGAACATTTTTCCAAACATCTGCACCTTGACAGCACTTAAAGCATTTATTGATGTAACAGCTAAGCAGTAAGGTGTGTAGATACATCGCTGCTCTAGCACACAAGGCACATACATAGACCCAGCATACACAGCACATACACCCGGCCTTCTTCTGGCACCTGTGAGAAACAAACACAAGTTGTGCCGACTAAAACAGTAATACCCTGTTTTCCCTTCTCCACACCCCCACTACTTCCTTCACCCTGTATGTTTTAAATATTTTCCGTTTACTTTAGCCTAACATTTATGTATGTGTGCCTCTCTCTGCGTACCACAGGATGGCAGCAAACGTTAGGAGAATAAAAGAAGAAAACAGTATTAAATTTGTTTCTTATTTTTGTTAATGACAATTGAAAGAAGTAGCTCCTGAATGTAATCTGGGAACTGTAATCCAGGTTCCCAAATACACACACACAGACACGCATCCTTAGGCGGATAAATGTAGCAGCACTTGAATCCAGGCTCTGGCATGTCAAAGGCATTAGAAGTTACTGCTGAAGGGAAACAGCCACGATATGTGATGCCATCACAGAAATGTACAGGATGTTTAATCTGATCCAAAACAAATAATATTCAGGAAAAAAAAGAAGATCAAATTCTTGTGAAATGCCAGTAAAACAGAGCTGAGAAGGAATATACTCCTTAAATGTACTATTGAAAGGATGACCATAAAAATTAAACCAGAGAAAAATTAACATTCAAAATTCATCTTGACAGAGAAATACTCCTCCAGTAATGTTAAAAATTCATGTAAAATATTTTAAGTAGATGGGTTCATTTGATTGAGGGAATTTGTCACAGGCAAACTGAAAGACATTGCTTATTTAAAAAAATTAAAAATTAAGGAAATTGCACATATATCTTGCATGGAGTAATCAGTCACCATTGGGTCCTCACCATTTTTTAAAGCCTTCTCAGTAAACAATGGTTCAAACAGGAGACAAGAGAAAACAGAACAAAATATATGGAAAAAGTGCCAAATAATCTGATGGTGATTTTTTCAACTTTTCCTGTGAGCTACAGATTTAAAGCTGAGCTCTGAAGGTCTCTATTTATTGTTATTATAAAAAAGTAAAAAACAAAGAACCATACAAGCCTGCAAGAACATTTTTAGAACGGGACTGAATAGAGTTTTTATGTAATTTTTGCAGAGTCACCTTTAATAGAAAGTTACCAAAAAGTTTCACGGGGGCTTCTTCATAAAGTTTCCAATGAGGAAAGGCTTTATAAAGGGATGATGCTACTGCACAACATTTTTCTCTCTAAGCCTTCAAGCAGGTTAAAAATTTTATGGTAGATTGAGATGAAGTATTTATTTTAATTCATGCCACCTCTGCTTCTGCTCATAAATTTTTCTGCTTTCTTCCTACCTCATCTCTGCTTCTCTGTCCAATGCCGAAGTAATCAAGAGGCATTCTAGCATAGCTGGCAGATCATCAGTATTTCGAAGTGGCAGGCTATGTCAATAGTTTGCAATACACCTCTCAGCAGGAAGATCCACCAACTGCCACAAACCATCAGTCTTGAAAAAGCCAGGTTTGAAAAAGCCACGAGCAGCTGCTCATCGAGCTGGTGGTGTTTGCACCATGTCAGCCAGACCTGGCCCTCACTTCCTGACCGCTGTCGAGCATCCCCATGTTAAAGCTTGACCAACACCACGACCACAATTAACCCATTCTGGATATAACATCAGGGTGGTCACAGACATTTGGAAGGGATCAGAAAGGTGTGTGAAAAGAAAAGCTGGTAAAGGTGCCTCTTCCCTTCTTTCAAGCACAGAAGGGGTCACATGACACATCTTGGTTGCTCAGAGAAAACTTACGCTAGCGTACTTGGAATTTTCAATGCTCTAAAAATAAAAATACCTCATTAACGTACATGGAAAATATGGCTTCTGGAAATTACTAGCCATTGTGCTTCTCTGCTGTATGTGTTTGTGTTTCAGCTGTGGACTTTTCCCTCAAAAAACATGGGATGACCATTGTGACTGCTCTCTTCTAATCTTTTGCTGATTTCTGGCCATAAAATGAGACAATTATAAGGGTGCAGCTGCTGGCCAAACCAGGACAGTATTTCTTCCCTTCAGGCCACTGTCATCTCACAGATATGAATAAGGGTCTGAAAAATAAGCATTTTCTATAGTCTTCTCCTGCAACCTTCTTGCTGTAAAAATAGGATGCTTATGTCATGTTGTTGCTCAGCAACCTTTTTTTTTCTCCCCCTTAATCTCTCTGTTCTCTAATATCTTATTGGTCTTCACAGTGATCAGTCTGCAAACTATGACTCACTACTCAGGAACAGCAGTGTCTGCTAAGCTTGCAGGACATTCTGCCCTCCAACGATTACACAGGCTTAGGGAGAGAAACCTTATAGGGTAACCAGAGATGGGATGTTGACCTAAAGGGGAAAAAAGGACTAATGAAAAACATGAGGGACAGAGAGAGAAGCTGAAGGAGAGGGAAAAAGTCCTCTATCTTGAGGAAAATTAAAATAAAAATTAGATCTCTTCTCCCTTTCTCTTCAGCCAAGGTCAGCAAAAGGGAATCAATGACCTTATCAGAGTCTCTCCTTTTCCCTGGTGAGCTCTGGTGAAGGATGTTCCTTTGACAGAACAATCAGGACTGCCAGGCAGAACAGCAAGGACGCACAGCGCTCTCAGCCCTGAGTTTATCATTTCAGAGGCAATGACAGGGAAAGTAAAACTTGCAAGCACAGCTTTTTGCACACAGTCATTTTTGTGAATGAACTCAGATGAGCATCCAGCAGAACACAGGCAGACACAGAAGGACAAAGCCTAGATCTACAAAGCCGTTTGTAGAGAGATGCAAGTGCTTGAACTTAGGGATGCAGAAGCGTTTTAGAAGGCATAGAGCCTCCAGGCCGGCTTCAGCTGCTGCCCCAGAAGACGACGAGTCTCCCATAAGCCATGGGTCATAGCTGCCGTCTCCTTGTCCACGTCTCAGATACAGAAGGACATCCAAAACCCCATTACACACATGCCTGTGCCTTGGTACCTGACCACTCTGACTTCTGACTTCTACGCAACTATTTCAACCTTTACTGTTTTTAAGGGGAGCTTGGTGGGGGGAGTGCATCTGAGGATAGGTGTTTAACAGCACTTCACATGACTGTACTTACACGCCTGACAAAGCGGGAACACCCCCTGCCTCTGTGCAGTTCTTATTTCACTGTATTTTGACTCCACCTTCCCACACACTTCTGATCAGCATCCAACAGAGAAAGCCTGTCCTGAACTACTGGTGCCTGCTGTCACCTGAGGTACTCAGAAACCTAAGAAACATCTACTTCCAGTCATCTCTTCAGTGTTAAACTACATAAACACTGCTGAAGTTTGGATAGAGATATTCTGCTTTCATGATGAAGGCTTAATCATTTTGAGAGAGCCTTGTGACTAATCTGTCATTTAATTACTTGATGAACCTCACATCATCTCCACTGACTTTAGATCACAGCCAAGAGACTACCAGCATGGTATAAGGTTAGTCAGCACCTTCCAAATCAGCAACTGGTGGGAGCGTTGTCAAAATCAGCCCTTATGAGCAGAGCTAATAGTGAGGTAGACACAAAAATGCCTTTGCATTTCCAGGTAAAAGATACCCCAGAAAAAAAAAAATAAAAACATAAATAAAACATCAAGGGAGAAATCCTGATGCCCATGGAAGGTAGCAATAGTTCTACCACACAAAGTGAAACATTCAGTCCACACCTGCTTCTCAATATGTGGAAATCACCTTTTGTTCTACATATATTACTGACTTGTACTTGATTCATACTGATGCTACACATAACATCAGCACAGAAAAATTTCACCAAAAACAAAATCATGAGCTATGCCAAATGTTTTCTTCCATACTACATTGGACATTTAATTTCAGCATTTTACAGTGAAACAAATACAAAATCTCACAGTAAAATTATAGGTTTTATTCAACCAGCATCAGCAAGCAGTAATAATATTAACAGTAATAAACCTTTTCCTCATACAATTAAGGAGCTAAATATGACAGATTCAATCAGCTATTCTGACCTCCTCAGCTAGTTGCTGCAATAACAAAAGCTAATTTAAATCTGGTTTTGGTGAGTAATTAGGACATTTGAGAAAATCTGGATGAAAATATGATCTTGGACAGAAGAATCATGAGAGGATCATGCTTATAGCCAGATATATAAAGAAAGCAACTCTGCCACAGGGATTTCTACAAGAAAAACAGACAGTTTTGATAAACCATATTAGTAAAATCAAATGGATTGAGGACGTGAGGGAACTGACTATAAAACAGGTCTGAAAGTTCTACAGTGAGAGAGATCTAGGTTATAAATATTGAAATTATGTTTTCAGAAATTAGAAGAACTTTTATTAAGGTCATCAAGTCTGAATTACTACCTGAAGGAAGATACTAAGAATAAGTGGATGATCTACCAAGTAATGGAAAAGAGGACAAAACGGCAAGGATAAGTGAAGAGCTAGGATAAATTAAAATTATTAAAGTTAAGCTAAGCTATAACTTGCTATGTGTTAGAAAAAAATATAAGAAAAAAGTTACTTTGTTATATAGATAACAAGAGTAAAGACAGAAGAAGAGGGCCAGATTGCATCTGGTGTGGTATGAAAAATAATATAGGTGTGATCTATAATTTTAGTGAATATTTGTCTTAGTTATCAGTAAGTATGATGATGAAAATCGCTATGACAGCAGGATGACTAAAGAAAATGAACACAAATCTTGCAAACAAGCCAAAATCGCAAGGCACGGATGGGTGGGTGATAGGGAAGTGGATGGGTAATCAGACTAGGACTTTGAAAGACTCAAAACCTGAAATTGTTTGTTCAATTCTGTGTCTTTCTAAAGCAAGTACTGAGGCAGTACGGGTAGATCCTAGCTGAAGCAGAACAGACAGGACCTTTATTTCAGAAGAGTGGGGGGAAGGATTCAAGGAACCTTTTTCACATGCAGGATTACAGAATAGACCTGAAAATAATGGATAATTAAGGATACCGAGATGAGTAGAAGGTAGGATAAGGATCAAACATGTTAGTCGAACTTGTAGACCATTTTAAAATGATTTTCCAGGCAAAAAGCAGGGGGAGGAAAAGGCAGAATTGGTTCTTGTTGTCTGCTTGAGAAGTATTTGATACAGCTCCACTTAGGAAATTATCATTAACAGAAGAAAACAGCTACTGGAGTTACTACAACGGTGAAGAAATAGCTAGTAACAGGTAGCGAAGCAAAGCAGTGGATAAACAGAAGAAAGTTTACTTGTGCTCCTCAAACTGGTCCTAATAGTTTCACTGAAGACCTCAGTGAAAAGCGGCAGGGAAGTCCTGATGAAAACCTGCAGAAAAGATAAATTTCTGAGGCACTCTCAATACCAACAAGGCTTAAGATAGCAAGAAAAGGACAAGCGGAGATCTTATGTAGTGAAATGCCTTCCTTGCATACCATCTCATTGAAGTTGCGCAATTTGGGGGCATAACCCCACAAAAACAGCAACAGTTGTTGTGGGTCATAAACATCCATTGCTGCCTATGAGGTTGTCAGCAAAAAGCGTTCCTTTTGGCCACAAATATCCAATTTCAGCATTTTCTACTACAAATTGATACCCCGTGTGCTGACTATGAGTGTAAGAGGCTGCACACGTACAGCTGATGCCAGGAGGACTCAACAGACGATCTGAGTAGGCAACTGGATGAAAAACACCCTAGAAAATAAACACAGAAGAAACTCTGAAGACAGCATATAGCAAACCTGTCTCTGCTCATACCACTATAAAATGAAGGTTTCGTTTTCCAGTTATTTATATGGTTACAAAACAGAGCTATGGTTTATAACTAGGGACTTTCAGAGTGATTCAAACTATGTAAAAGGATACAGCAAAATAATTTCAGGAGCTGTCTGATGATTTAAGCCAACTGAAGTGCCATACACTTCATTAAAATTACCTTCACAGGATCTGGAACTATTTTCGGAGGCAGTGGAGTCTTTTGGTTAGTAAAACATTCTGCATTTTTTCCGAAGGTTTATTTCCACTAAGCATCTTGAGTTAAACACATGCCTTTCTCCTGGCTGTTTCAGATTAAATAACAAAGCACATTTATTAAGGGGCGGGGTGGGGGGGAGGGGGGAGAAGGATCTTTTGGGGTTTTTTTTTTTGGTCTCTGAAGAGGCCTTTTTCCAACTGTCAGCATCGTGAGGCTGAGCAATAACGCAGCCCCGGGGTTGCCATGGGGACGGGTCTCATTTCCTAGGTGACAGCGGCTGTATGTCGTCACCCGCGCTCGGCCCGCGCCACGGCGGACGTGCCGGGCGCCCTGCGGACGTCGGCAGCGGCGACGCCTGCGCCTCCCGCCAGCCCGGCCTGCGCCGCGCACGCTTACGCGCCCCTCGGCATCGGCTGGGGTTAAAGCAGCCGTAGGCACCGGGAAACCCCCACAGAAAACGCGTTTTCAGCCTCGCTGAGGGCTCACGGCTTTCATCTCCAGCCGCTTGGCGCTTGATAGGCCCAGGTGGCACAATGTGGGGTGAAAACCCCTGAGAAACCTCATGGCAAGGTACTGATGGACACACCGCCTATATCAACCTTCACATCATCCGTACTAACAAATCGACCTTGAAAGCTACCCGTGGATCTCAAGGGCTTCCCACACCAAGATCTTCTTTAGGCTGCGGACGGTGGTTGCGTGGCCGAGGAGCGCGCCTCTCCGGCACGCTCCGCGGGGGTCCCCCCGCAGGACCCCGAGGCCGCACAGCAGCACCCAGGACGTCGGCAGGGCAGGGAGAGCGGAGCCGCTGCTCCGCGCCCGCTCATCAGCTCCCGTGCTCCGATCCAAAATAAGCAACTCGCACACTAATAATTATTTGTCTCTGGAAGTGATTATTTTATACTAGGGTAATTACTCCATTTCCAAAGTGAAATAATTGTTACAGAATAAAATCATTTTTATATTTTGGAATATTTCATCCACACGTGGGAGTTATTCAGGAACAGCTAAATTATACCCTAATAGCTAGAGCAGAACAGCCTTGCCAATCAATTTTCCTCATAGAGACAAATCCCTAAACCATGGTGCTGCCAGAAGGAGTAGACCCACAGATCTCCTGCTGCAGAACGGGAAACCCACACTGCCTCATCGCACGAAGAACCAGCATCCATATAAGAGAGCCGTGACCCACAGCTCTCCTAAACCATCTACACCCAAGTCACTAAAGGAAACCACAACTACCTCGAGGGATTTCCAAAGCATGATGCAAGTATTACTGCCCACAGACATGGACGTGAAAGTACTACCCATGCAGCGCAGTATTGTACCCTTCGTGTTCCTGCACACACACACACAGGAATTGTTCCCAAGGATCATAGGGAAGCTAAGCAACTCTGGTCCTGGCCTACACCATAAAAAATACCCTCATGCAAAGGTAAATGGTAGTGATGAACAGGCATACAAGGCCTCCATTTCTGAAGGAATGGGGTGGACATACCCTAGATTGAGTAGCAATTATTTACCCCCTCTAAGGAAATTAGCTTGGCTAGGAGTACAGTTTAAAAGTCTTCGCTTAAGAACAAATTCACAGTTTCTTTTAACTCTGACCACTTTTTTCCACATATCCTAACTCCCAGGAGACTAACAAGAGGTCTCAATGTTAGGACCATTTTTACATTGCAAAATTTTATAGTTGGGCATTAAACTAGGTGACGAAGTCAAGAGTCTCAAAAGTTTAGGTTCCCACAGCAACAATAATTCAGTCACATTTGAGATACAGAGCAGAGCATAAATTAACAGTTATTGAAAATACTGCATATGTGCAATGTGGCCATGTTAACATTGCTATGGGAACCTTAACTTACGAATACGTAAGCATTCTACCAAAATAAAAACCATACAAGAGAAATAACCATTACAAAATTTGCTAGGAAAGACTATGGCCAATTCTTTGCTTGCAATCTGTCGATCCAGAGCATAAGGATTTTAAAGCCACAGAAGTCTAAACAGGTGAAAAAAGAGTAATCACTAAGAACATTGGGTGCCAGAGCCATAATCACGTCTGCCACTAATGCAGCACCTCCACTTTAAATGTGAACTTACAAATCAAGATGTATGCAAAAATAATTCTAGAAATTACAACAGAAAGAAAAGAACAAAGTCATGTACAGCCATCACCCTTTCCTCCTTTTATCTCAGACTTTGCATACACTAAGTATTTAGGAAGAAGAGACTGTAAATTTGTTAATAGCTTTATTTTTTCCAGAACATTTCAATTAAAAAAAAATGCTCTGCTATATATTTATTTAGTCTCATTTTTCTCTCTCTCAGATTATTCTAACTAAAATTCAAATCATTTCAAATCATCAATCAATTCATTTCAAATAACTTTGAGCAACTTTGAGCAAGTCTTCAGGGTTGGAAGCTTCTATTTTTTTTAAATGGACATAGAGATAAGTAGGACTGATAAAAGGTTTCACTCTCTGGTGGACTGGATGTTGTATGGGAGTAAAAAAAGCTGCCATTCTGCTCCTGGTTCCACCATTCCACCCCATCCCCTTACTGCATTGATCTCAGGCAAATCATGTGCACTTCCCTATATCTGAGTTTCTTGATCTGCAAAATAGGAATAATGATACTCACCTCTTTTTTTTTTCACAGGTCCAGTGCTTTAACTAAGTGAGGAGTTTTCCCCAGTTTAGAACAACAACAAAATCTTCAAGGCAGTCTTTTTACAACATTTGAGCAGAATTCCAGCAGCATCTAAAATAACAGCTCTGCAAAGAATTCTGCTAACTTGCCACCTATGGGAAGAGAAACAAAACGAAAGCTTGTTTTTGCCACTCCACCCTTTTGTGCTGTGTGGCGTATATACCCTTCCTTCCAGCCAAGACCTCGCTGAACAAGTTTCTCTCCCAGAGAGCCTGCTAGTTCACCAAATATTTTGAAGCAACAAGCAGAGCAAGCTGCAGGACAGGTCCTGGAACTGCAGGCGCGAGGTAAGGAGTGCTCCCCAGTTCAAGTCAGCGTGACAAGCCTTTGCTCTGATATCCTGGCACACACACTTGGAACCGTACTGACATCAGCAGGATTTCCTTGCTTGGAGGAAAAGCAGGATATTGGCACTGAAACAAGCCACAACAAGCCACACAGTTCAAAGAGATTCTAATGCAAATTATTTGAGGTGACCCTGATTCCTTGACATTTATAACATTGACTATATGATTATTATATGCACGTACCACTTGAACATGTTTTCTGTATATCATTAAGATTTTACCCAGGCCATAAACTTGAACTCCCCTGGAATAATTTTAAAAAGACAACAAGCAGCTAGCAAGGTAATATTGGTCAGAATAGCCCTGCCTTTTGCAAGGGCAGGGGTACATGCTCAAAATCACTAATGGCACTTCTCTGTAACAAGACAGGAGACAGACAGCAGACAGAAAAGGGTACACCCAGTACACGCATGAAAGTGCTTCTCACACTGCACAGTCACTGTACTAAATGGAAGAGTTTATACTCTCTTATACCCAAAACAATGATTCCAAATGTTCTTCCTCCAACTGCTCACAGGCAGTACTGTATTTTCTAGACTGGAAGAAATAAGGCTGCAACCAGTAGGGCCTGTGAAACAGCTTAGATGGAAGAATTCTATTTTTATAGCCTACTTAAGAGGTTGCCTGAGAAGGAGGAAAAAAAATTCCCTTTTTTTTCAAGCTTTGCCATTTGCAACTACCTTTCACTGAATTACAAAGTCCTTTGATAACCAGGCACCTTCCATCTTTGATCACCCTTCACAAATGGTATCCTGCATATATTTCAGTCTCTGTACTATTAGGACCACACCACTGAAACCACTCTTGGGCCACAGCCAGCACCGCAGCTCCGTGCCTGTCTCGACTCCTGCCCAGCCTCGCACTGCAGAGGACGCTTGTGGAGAGCCCAGACACCTCTGCTCCTGACTGCTTCTCCAACACAGCAGCAACATGGATCTCTACGTCCTCAGGAATAGGACTGCTGCGTCTCTATTCTTCTCCTTTCATCTCTTCTCCAGGGATCAGATTTACCCTGTCACATTTACCCTCATGTTTTGCTCCAGGTTCACCCAGACACCTTTTTTTCTTACTGTATGGACTTAAGTGAACAAACACAGCTTCATTCATCAGCAGAGCTTCAGTGAAATCAGTGATGTACCACCGTGCAGTTGGTACATCTTTTCCAAACATCCCCCTGTCTCATACTTAATTGATAACCTCCTTAGACTTACTGTCTCATTTCTGACAGGCAAGGATGATTCAGCTTAGTTTTCTGTGGCAGCAGAAGAGTCTTTCTGTATACTCTATTTATATGACAATACTCACAAGTTCGTTTTGAGTTTCCAACACTGCCTACAGATACCACTTCTGCTGTTCTGTGGGGTTTCAGCCGTCATCTACTCTCCTGGTCTGCACTGTCACTCCATTCTCTGAGGCATCTTCCAACCGCAGAGCATATAAAAGCACTTTTGTCTGCTCTGAAAAGCGTGGAGCACAGACATCTTCTTGCTAATCTGCAAGTGCCCTGTTCACTCTGGTTTCCAATGCCTGTATAACATACATTTGGTTTTAAAATCAAAATTATGTAGTGAATCTCTTCCAGCACTAACCCAGCAGTGAACTCTGCCTTATACACAGTATCTTACTTCTAGTAAAAGTGACTTCCTATCACCTCTTTCTACCTGAAATAGCCACCTTATAGCACTCAAGCATTCAAAACAAACAACCTCTCTCTTTGGCTTGCCTTTAATCTTCTCTCTCCTTTTAACTCTAATCCTTGCTAAATGGAAACTAAGAACAACTCATGAGTAGTCAGGTCTGTTTTACACTCTTTTCAATGGCACAGAATATCAAGGGCTAAAGCATGGGTAGTAAGTCAAGTTATATAGAAACAAACATTGTTTGCTGGCATTCCTAGGTGTATGCAGATGAGTTTGATTCTTAATCTGATGTCTTGTCTAAAAGCCACATATCCAATATGCAAACTGTTATGCTAATCTATTTTGAACATCCAAACTTACATTCGAAAACACTAGTTTAAAAAGCTGCTTCTGAAGTGTCCATGAGATGAAGCTCCACCTAGATGTTTCTGTTTGCACAACACTAACTGCACAAAGTTCACAATACAAATTTTAATATATGCAGGTTCTAACGAATACCAGAAAACCTGGAAACTCTTGCATGTCATCCTGTGAGCAACTCAGTGCAGGGCTATGTCCCTTCTGGTCTCCTTCCATATTTTTTCTTAATGCTCCCTCATGGTAACATGTTGTTCTAAACACCAGAAATCGGCAAGGACTGCCCGAAGCCCAGATATCCACTTTCCACTCCACTCATCAATTAACTTTGTGTTTCTCCTGTCATTTGAGATGTTCAGCCTCTCTCCCTCCCCTCGATTCTTTTTTTTTTTTTTTTTTTGATGTTGATCCCAAAGACAACAAACCTGAACTTGTTCTTTTTTTGCCTCTTGATCTTACTTAATTTGTATCGGCCTGTAACAAATGCCAAAAGGCTTAACTGGAAACAATCCCAGAAGCCTCTTAAATCACTGAGAGTGTCACTGAGACGTTCTTCGTAGCCTCATTAATGTCTGGGATCCAGTTTTCTTTCGCAGGTTTCTAAGAGTTAAAGGAAAAGGAACATTGGAAATTTTCTGAAGGCCTGAACTGTTATCCGCAGTTTGTCTGTTACATGAGCCAAGCCTCAGGAAAAGTTTATGACAGATTTTGGCTGAAGAACTAACTTATTTTATATGTAATTCAAGATGCATTCTGCCATCAAAAAGTAATGCACATACTGTCCCAAGAACAAAATTTGTTTTCCTATCTTCCCTTTTTGTTGTGTTTGGTGCTTATAACTGTAAAAGAGTAATTGAATAGGGAGGATATGCATAGATCAACACAATTCAGAAGATGAATTGACCACTGACCATCTGCTACAAAACAACTTCTGGCAGTTTGGTGGCTGCATTCTACTAAATTAAACTCCATTTCCACTTTACAGTTAACTCATATCTCAGACAGCTAGGCCTGCAGACCTGTACCTGCCACACATCTACTTGATGCGAAATATACCAGGAGGAAACATCAAATACAAGCTTATATTATTAAATTTTATCTCATGTCTACTATTACAGAAGCCCCCAAGACAGTCCACTGTTTTCCTGCATGGTATCCCAAGCATCTTCTGTATTTACAGCTCTTCTCTCTCGACTCTGTGCCATCCTCCAGTTTCATCCGTGTATTTCTAATTGTTGCTCTTGAGGCCAGTATCGGAACATTACACACACCAGTCCCGAGTCCTCAAGGAATTCATGAGTAAATCCTCTGCAAGGCCGGCAATTCCTTCTCCATCACCATCTGCTGCCCTTGCAGCTCCACTTGTATATTTGTGTAACATACAATACAGTTCCCTTCTGTTTAAGCCAAGTTCTCCATGTGGTACCGTACTAGAAGTTTTATTTTACTGCTCTTCCTCCCCTTTGGGGGAGCCCTGCTGCCTGGCACGGCAGCCCCCATTGCTACAGGAGATGCCACTTGTGACTATGCTCAAAACCAAGCAGAAGTGCAGAGCAGGGAAGGGTGGGTTGGCCCTGCTTGTAGGAATGGATGGTTCAGCTAATAGACAACCCACAAGTAGCTACGAACAAACCAAAAAATCCATCCAAAAAAGCAGCCCGTCCTGCCCAGCCTGCCATTAAACAGGTTTTTTGCTGTCAGCTCTGTAGCCACAAGGCAGGCTCAAGTCCCCCAGCTGCAATTCAAGAAAAAAAAAAAAAAAAAAAAAAAAACACCTGACACTGTTTATAGTTGTTTACTCCTCCTAAGCCACCTCACTGAAAGCATTTTCAAGATTGGAAAGTACAACACTGATGTCAATGTGAATTACAACACAAGCAGACAGCCCATTGCAGCTGTATTTGCCCTGCCAACATCATTTTTAGAATACATTTCATTTACATTTCATTTTAAGCAATGTTTGGGAGGTTTTATCCAAGCCACAAGAGATTTTTTCCACAGCCATTCCATATAGATGATAGCTCATAAAACGGATAAGCAGTCTTACCTTGCATAACTTTCCACAAAATAAATAAAGGTTTCAAAAAAAAATCAGGTAGTTCTGCAAAATGCTTTTGTTACAAATTAAAGAGAAAACTCCTGGCCAAACACACGGATTACAGAGACAAAGGCACCCACCTTATAAAGCTATTTCCATGGGTTTGCTTAATATCTGGAGTGTGAGAGCATCTCTCTTCGATCCCGCAGAAGTAACAGTTCCCAACCAAGCGGCAGCACAGCTCAAAGCCTCATTCTAGGTCTGTCCAGTAGAGGGCAATGACACACACACACACACACACACACACACACACACACACACACACACACACACACACACACTGAGAAAAGTTAAGATTTGAAATGTGTGTTCTTAACAAAAACTAAAAATAACATAGGTGTAAGAATATTTTCAAAATAATTAAGGCTTAGTTTTACCCAAAATATCTATCTGCTGGAATATACAGAACTCTACCCCCATGGTAATCCACCAAATGACTTCAAAATTTTGTAATAAACAACTTTTGGAGGTTTTTGCAAAATGATCACTCTCCATACAGCAAGAGGACAACATTCTATAAAATTTGAATGCATCTTTATTTTACATTTGACTGAAGGATGAACATTAGAAGTGGTTCTGTCCCTTAAGCAACACAGATTTTATTTGCTAGAAAGCCGTAGGGCTCTGTTCAGAATTGGCCCAGATGGATCCTGTTAAAGCACTTTTTCCTGCAACACACCCATCTACAGCAAAGAGCGCTCACAGCCACTAAATCAGATATCGTGTCTAAATAGGTGTGTCAGTCACACACATGACTACAAGGAAAGCTGCTGCTGCTGCCATCCAACAGCTTCTTTTACCAACCTCAGAGATTTGTGCATGCTCTCAACTGTGATTACAAGTAACGCCAGATTTCTTGCACATCTGCTGCTCACGCTTCCCAAATGCAGGTACCTGATGGCCAGGGGCCTTTTTTTCCTATCTGGAGCCACACTGAAGCCCCCTGTGCCACAGTCAGCAGTCCCTAGCTGAGGGACCCACGAGCAGGCAACAAAATAATGATAAGTCACTCGCCCCAACAGACTCCTTTTCTGATTCCCCTGTCCCACCCTAACACGGGCAGTGCTGGTTCATGTGGACATCTGAACGGTTTAGCCAAGGTATCCAACTCACTTGCATGAATGTGTTGGTAAGACAGCTGGTCAGCACCCAATTTCTTACAAAAATATAACAAACAAACAAACAAACAAAAATATCCTCTGAACCATATTCCTTTGCAGGAATATATTTCCTCTCTTGGAAGGAGCGCACAAGCTCCTGCAACGCCCGAGAGCACAGGCTGCAGCCAAGCTTCCCAGGCAGCTGGCGAAACGCCGCGGACTCTCCGTATCAAGACGCTGATCTCATGGTCTCCCGGTTTCCCAGGGCTGATGCTGTTGCAAGTGCAAGGGAGTCCCCAGTCGGGAGAATCATCCCTGGCCCAGCGGCGGTGGTCACGAAGCAGACTGCAAGCCAGCAAGAGAAGCTCGCGCTTCATTCAGAGCTCATGCTCACAGGACAGCCTTACACTTCCATGCACAGCCTTACACTTCCGTGGTTCATGTTTTCCTGTGCAAAAGAGGCATTTTGGAAGATCCCCAACATGCGTTAATTCACACCTTGCAGTGTTATTGCTGCAGGTGACCCTCACTGCTCTAGTTACGTTCTCACATTTTTTAATGTTTCCTTGACCATAAAGACAACTCAGAAGTGTTTTATTTTTAATCAAAAGAGATGATGAAGAGCTTACTCTGAGCAAATATGACCATTTGCATATACCAACATTTTAAGCCTTGAGTATAGGCTTTTACTCTTTGGGAATAGTTTAGGTCAGAAAAAAAAATGCCAGAGAAAAACCCCTAACACACATAGAATGGCAACTGCATATGAATTCAGCCTCACAAAAGGATTTGCTTTATACGTTCTCAGAGAAACAAGTCTACCTATTGATATTGTTTTTTTCTTAAGTTATACATTGACTGACTCAAGCTATTTTTAAGAGGAAAAACACAGTATATTTTGTACTATTGTACCGTATATATGGTGGTACTATATATACACACGTGTGTGTATATATGTATGTATATGTATGTATATATTGCATATATGTATATATTGCGTATATGTAAATAGATATACATATGTGTCTGTGTGTGTATAACCATTACAGTTAGAAATAAAGTTTTCACAAGATACAGACCTTAATGTAATTTAGCTACTGGACAGCAAACTGAACTGCTACTGAGCTATAATCATTAATTTATCTCTTGGAGGAAAACACTCTGTCCTAATGAACTAATGCTGCTTTATTTTCCTGATGATATAAGTCTACAGGAATGGAAGTGACAAGATATATCTCGAAAGGATATAACTAGAAGCAGCAGATGATCGGCATCCAACTTCAATCAATTCATATCTGTCAACATACAGAGGGTTTTCTGTATGTTTTGGCTCCTGTAAGTGTGACTCAAGGAAATCCCTTCAAAACCAACCAAACGAAGCAACTTCTAACCCAAGAAAGTATTTTAATGTTTCTGTACCATAGAAGCACCCACACTTCTCAATCATGGGTTGGAAACCTTATTCTTTTAGGTACTATAAAAACACCAAAGAATAGATAAAGCTCCTTCCACCAAGAGCTTCTGGCAAATAAACAGGACAGCAAAAAACAGCAAGCCAGATATGTCTGTGATGCACCAGAACCCATCAGATGGCACCAACTAGCACAAGCACGGCCCTGTGCACTGCATGTGGAATTACTGCACACTTTGCTGTGGAACAGCAGTTACAGGAGCAATTTCAAAGCACATGCGCCTTAATAAAAAACACTGCTGCTCATGCAAGATTGCTCAGGCCAAAGCTTAAATGTGTCCAAATAGAAGTCTGACAAACAGGTGATATGGGCAGGTGTCACCCACAGATGGAGTCTGCAGCCAAGGTACTCTTATCGCATAAGAGATTCTGTACCAGGAACACAGGGAGCCACATAGGGCCTTGCAGGGCAACTCTAGGACTTTTATTAATTGAAAAAGCAAAGCTGCCAGCTAAAAAAGCTATTTTGTGTTCAGCTTCCAAACAGAAATTTGCGAATGTGGTAAAATCATTCTCCTGTAGTGCTAGAGGGGTCCAAAAGACACTTGCTGGTCCTTGGGGCCAGCCAGAGTAACTTTTCCCTTCTCAAAACTCCACTGAACCATCTGCTCTTCAGACAAAGATACTTTTGCTATAATTAACACACCTCAAAATAAACTTGCCTTATACTCCAGTAAAGCTATTTCTATTCTAAGTAGGCAGCAACCTACTAGCACAATTGTCCTCGAAAAGCAAAGTTTAGCTAAATCTTGTCTCCAGGGTCACTTCCTAGCTCTTAGAGCCACATACAGAGCTCACCTGGACCTGCACCTCAAGGTGAGACCTGTGCATACAGCCCCCATACAAACACACCGGTTTCCCTAGGAAGTGAATGCAGGAATGCAGGCACATAAGGAGCCACAGCAGGATACATCCTCAATGTGGGCAATGAAAGCCACAAAACAACTAAGCTATAACGCAAACATGACCAAGTCAGCGCTGTTTGTTTTGAAGATGATGGAAATACAGCCTTGCAGGGGCATGAGAGACACAGATACCACTAATACGGGTGGCCCTTACACATGCTAGTGACTGCTCAGTTCTGCAGCGTGTTCACACTGCACAGCTTTGGAGCAAGATACTCCCGGCGAAGATCCTGCAGTGAAGATCCAGAGATATTATGAGTCCTGTCTTCGGAAAAGGACTAGACATGGGAATACTATAATTGAGACCTTCATTTTTAAGCATGATACTTGTCCAGTTCCACACGAGTATTTAATGCTGTGGAAATAACCTGCAAGCCTTAGCCATTAATGTCTGAAGAACCTATTCAATTTCTTCTCTTTTCATACCCAACTAAAGCTGTCTGAGTTCAGACTAACAGAAGAGGTGAATTTAGCCCAGCAGTATTTTTGTGTTAAGAGAGAGTGCAGAATGGAGAAATACTGTACTCAAAAATGTTTTGGACTGCATGAAGGACGAACTCATTAGTCTGAGAAGCAGTATTTCTAACTATATCTAATACATGTATCCATAGCACCTTAAACAGGTCATCTGAAGGTTCTTTTAGTAGCTATAATTTTTAAAAGACTTTTATAAAGATCCTATTGCTATACAGAAAAAAAAAAAAAAGCTCTCAGAAATTGAAGTATCCTTAGGGTGCCCAAATACTGTATTCACAAAATTAATCTCAACTTTCTCTACAAATTGAACTGCTGCTGTTAGGTCTGCTCAAAGTCTCCTCTTCTCCCAGCTTCTCCTCCCTGAGCAAGCACTGCACCATCATGGTGGCCCTCTCCTGAGCACAGTCAAGGTAATTAACGTCTGTCTTTATTTTGAGGACCCCAAACTGGGCACAGTACTGCAAGTACAGTGGAGCAGATGCTAACTAACCAGAGGGAGACGACCATCTCCCTCCATCTGCAGGTCATGCTTCTGTTGTTAACGCAAGCCAGGATGACACCGGCTGCCTTTGCTGCAGGACACGCTGCTGGCTCAGTGCCAGCGTGCTGCCTGCCAGCATGATCACATCTGTTCCTGCAGAGCTGCTCCCCCAGCCAGTATTGATGCAAGGGGGTTTCCTTCCCAGGTGAAGGACTACCCATTTGTCTTTATTGAATTTCATGAAGTTCCTGTTGGTTCCCCCCCAAGACTGTTGAACTCCCTCTGGGTGGCAGCTCTACCCTTAAGATATGCCCTTAAGCACACAGACAGGTCCCCCCCAGTATGGCATCACCTGCAAAGCCTAAGACCAAGGGCTCCGTTGTATCCCCCAGGCCGCTGGTACAGACATAAAATGGGGCAGGTCTCAAGACAAATCCTTGTGCCACTCAATTCAAACAAAAACATTTAATTGAATGTATCTACCTAGAGCATCCAGACTCTGACCATATAATAAGCAGGCAGGATTCTGCTGCTAAAGATTACAAATTCAGCAGCATATCCAAATATAACATTTAATCTAGTCATAGAAATCAGCTTTTAGGGTGAGATGCACTTGATCTAACTTTTAAGTCTCGTCACCATAGGCTTCCTTTACAGTCACCAGAGAAAAAACAAGGAGGATCAGGGCACCAACAGGTTAGCAGCTCTTCCAAAAGGAACTCGAGTGTTGCAGCACACAACCTGAACATGAGCTGGCTGTGTGCACCCTCACGGCACTGAAGACTAACCACATACTGAGCTGCATAAGCAAGTATATAGTCAGCAGACAGAAAGGGCTTATTACCCTGTACTTGGCATTGTCTTCACCAGGAAAACTGTGCCCAGGCTTGGGCTTCTCAATACAACAGAGCTGACAAACTGAAGATAGTTCAGCAGAGCGGCACAAAAACACAGCTTACAGTGCTGGGAGTAAGAAGAGATATACAAGGAGAGGCTGAAGGAACTGTGTTATTTTAGCGTGGATAAGACGACGCTGAGGGGAACATTTGCAACTTCAACTAGCTAAAGGTGAGTTACAGCGGAGGTGCCACCACAGTCTTCTCGAAGGTGCACAACAAGAGGAAGAGGCAGCAGACACAAGTTGGGACACAGGAAACCAGGCATAAGTAATTATTATTTACATTGAGTGTTTTTGTCAAACCACCATTGAGAGTGGTTTGGCACTGAAAACAAAGATGCCTGGAGAGGCCGTGCGCTCTCCTTCCTTGGAGATCTTAATAACTCAGCTGGACAGGGCCTGGGCAATCTGATCTAAATTTGAAGCTTGTCTGGGTTTGAGTGAGGGATTAGACAAGAGACCTCCAGAGGGCCCTTCTAGTCTAAGTTTTTCTACATTTTTTTTGAGAAAGGCCCCTTCAGTGGGTGATTCATCTCATCTTAAAATAGGTATCTAAAATAGATTAGATGAATCACCATCTGGTGGTGCCTGTGTCTCACTAAGCACATTCTCCACTGAATACAACAGCAACCTAAGATGACCAGCTGCAATGAGATCTCTGTAAATTGGAAGAGATGTGACACAATAGTAGCTACCGGTGCCCCCAAAAGACAACATACTTGCCCCAATTATATTTTGCCATTTTAAAGCATGACCAGTTTTTCAATAGTCAATCTCTCTTTTGAGATGACACAACCACATACCATGTGAACATTAAAGTAATTTAGAATTTGATCTACATTGTTAACTTTACATAGTTTGCCGCAACATAAACGGTTCCCTTTGTAATGCAAAGGCTACAGTTTTATAAGCAGACATATAGATTATGATATATACATATACAGTGGCTTTGTCTTTAACAATAACTGAGTAGTTAGAATAGCCCAGACAACACTTTCTTCCTCAGCATGAAGATATTCCTAACTCAACAAGTATATATATATATATATGTATATATTAAGGTCCTAGTGGAAAAAAGAAAAAAAAAGGACAAATACATTTTATGGTCAAGTTATCTAGAACAATTATAGTATTTTTATTTTACGGACTGCATGTGATTAAAACTGGCTTAGAGTTGTGTGTGTTTTTTGTTTTTTCTTTTCTCTATTTTTTTTTCTTAATAAGAACAAACCTGTATTTGGCATTAATTTATACAAATATTTTTGGAGTTTGGGGGTTTTCTTTGTTCCTGGGAACAGTTTTTACCTAGAATATATTCATCCTGTTCTCTAGAAAGCAGAAAAAAGGAAGTAGGGGAAAAAAAAAGTACTCTGGAGACTTCTTTCAGCCCTTCATATCAGCAGAACAATTCCATTTTCTTCTATCTGAAAAAAAAATGTGAAGTAATAAGTAAATTTCAAAAGTTAACCTTATTTTGTTGGTATTTCCCCGCTTCGCTTTTTACTAGCTTTTTCACCTCGTGCCCTGCAACCACATTGTATGAGAGTCCTGGTTCCCATCCACATGAAGTCAATCACAAATTTTAAAGCAGGTACTCTTCAGACTTAAGAAGTGTTTTGTTACAAAGGACAGGGAAGCAACAGAGTGCATGTAGTGGGATATACACATTTATTGGAAAGTAAGGTTAACATTAAAGTTACTTATTAACTTCAGCTTGTATATACCTTGCGTTTTCTTTGAGAGGATTTTGACTTGGAAACTTGGAAAAAAATCTCTGTTTATACATAATAGTTTGAAATACTAAAGCTTCTTAAGAACACTGAAATTTTTAAAAAGGACTTGCACATTTTAAATATGTTATATAGGCATTGATTCCTTGGAGTGAATGTAAAAAAAGAAAAAAAAAGGCATGTGGAAAACTGTTTTGGTTTTCTCTTTTAGATAAGATGCTGGAAGAACCTACATCTTTCACTTTAAACCTTATTTAGACACTGTAAGTTTACAGTCATGTCTTCAGTACTGTCAAGTGTGACTGAACTGATCCATCTACGGATCTTGACAGATAACTGCTCAGCTTAGAGTTGTTAGAAGATGACATCAACTTGCATCTTCATTGGTACCATCGGCAGAAAGGGCAAGAAGTGCTTTGGTGGCCCTGCCTGGGGTGAGACATGGAAAGCAAGGGGAGTACATCAGGCTGCAGCTATCCCGTGCCCCCCATACTGCCTTATGGCAGCAGTAGCAATAAATCGGGTTGTGAGAGAGGGGAGGCAGACATCTCCTAGGAAAGAGGTATGCAGATACAAGATAAATACCACTGTTTTTGGAACAAAAAAGGGCAAAAAAAACCACAACTAATTAATGACCACCCTAAAACCCAAACCAATACCCTATTCCAAGAGACAAGTAATTTTTATAGACCTTCTACAGCATTATGCTGGACTCAAGTCTCATTAGACTTTCTCACACACTAAGATACAGTGGAAAAACAAGAGGTCAGCAAATATACTGAGACATCCTGAGGGGGTACCACATGCAGCAAGAAATAGCCTGCTCCTAAATGATTACTTTTGACAAATACCTATACAGTCCTCGTAAGAACTGGCACTGTAACTGTGGTAGTCTGATAAAAGCAAGGCAAGGTTGGTAAGGAAAACAGGTACCAGACTAACCCATATTGCTAGAAAACAGCTGAAGTTTCTTGTAATCAGTACTTTTTGGGATCTGAAGGTCCTTCTGATAAAACAAAAGCACTTGATAAGAAAGAAATGCAAAATAAGCATAAGAAATGCACATGTATGTGCTGCAGAATTAATTCTCAAAGGACAAAAAAAATACTTCTGAAACATGAGGATTTTCTGTAGCCATATACATGTAGACATTAGTATTGAATTATATAAATGTTGTACATTTATAACAAGATTTTAACCTAACTACCAGGCAGTTGAAAGCCCAGGAGTCACAGTAAAGCCTTTGACTAAGCAAATGAAGGTTTAAAAACATATTGTATTATGTTACTGTGACATTCATAAACAAACTTACAGATACAAACCTTTCAAATGATTATTTACTTTCTTACTCTTGCATCAAAATTCTCAAGAAAGATTCAAACTTACAAAGTTTACATGATTTACAAGAAAACAAGCATACATACATGCAATAGAAGCAAACATACATACAAAGGGCACCCATGTGCAGGGCCAAGTACTCCTTTAAATAAAGTCTACATGATTGGTAATATCTTTCATAGTGCAATCTCAAAGATTTAAAACAATATTTAGCTTTACCATCAATGGACAAACCTATACGCTCCAATTTACAGCTGACTTTTACCTTACTTTTTTTAACCCAACATGAAAAAAAAAGCCTGCTCCTCATAGCATTAATAAAACCTTTGGTAGAATAAATTACCTCCTCTGTGCCCTCCTTTGCAGATCCGCCACAGCAGAACATGAGGTTTTGCCCCTATCTATCAAAATGTTGCTGCTGTGAATGCTCATGGGGGAGTTGCAAAACCCTAGGTTACAGGGAGCGTGTGGGGGAGGTGTATTTTGCCTCGTAAGACAAAAGTTTAATTCAGAATTAATAATGTAGGTGACAAAGTTAGTTAAGGAGCAGCCAAACTTGATCGTGTTTGCGAGTTGGTGAGGTTTCATCCTTCTCAGCCAGGTAGCTGCAATAAGGTTCTGCAAGGCGTGTGTTCAGCTTTGTGCAGCACTCCTCTTTCTGAAGCATTTACTACAGGACAAAAGGGAACAACGTCATTTGCTCCCCATCTGAGAGCTTGCCAGGACTTCTGAATTAGCTATCAGCCTTATGAAAAAAAAAAAAAAAAAAAAGAAGAAGTTAAATGGACTTTTGTTTTGCCAGAACAAACCCAGAGGGAAAGAAAAGGTATTTGTAATGGAAAGGTCAAAGGACCTTTTGGAAGAACAAGGACAATACCTAAAGGCAAAGGCCCATGTGCTAAGTTTCTATATAATTTTATCCTCACTGCAAAATCTTCTAGATTTGTCTAAAAGAAAATTCCTAAGAGTAGCATTTTCAACCAAACAATTAATGTTGTCAAAGAAGTCTATAGCACCCTCTTGGTTGTGTCTTATGTCTTATAAATTCAGTGCAACTTTTTCCTAATGGAAATGACATCTTTCCTACATATACAAAAAAATTTCCTTCTGCATGTTCCAAAGGAGATTCCCTCCAGCCAGCTTCCCCTTCGTTAACTAAATATCCAGTGTTCAACAGCTTGCTAAATCCCACAGAAGATGAAGTTTCCTGGCCTCAGAAATGACCTAAAATTAGAGCACGAGTAAAGAAAGCCATGGCTGGAGAGGTCCAGAACTGCCCATGAGGCGAGTAGCTTCCACTAGGCATGCTCTGTTTGGCAAGACAAACAGGAACGGGATTTTCTGGGCGTGTCTTACATTCTGAAAAGAGAATCCTGATTTCACCACATAGGTGACCACGCCCATAAAACCAGTTTACAGGTCCTCCTGCCAAGCCTGCCTGCAGGGAAGTCACCCCACACATCCCTGAGCAAGGGAAGAAAGGATAGGCACGAAGCAGTTCACAAAGCCAGCTGCTGAACACACAAGTTTGAAAACTCGGTCCACATGGTCTCCAGGCATGTACTACCTCTCAAATCAGTCTTCTGGGTATTTTTGAAACATTCTTCTTTCTCCAACAACTCCCCTGCCACAACAGCAGAAAGCGTGCGAGGATGGCTGCTTGTGCCGTGTTGCAAACTGACCCCCGCACAGGCAGATACCTTCCAGCCGTCTTCCGTTTCTTTAGGGACAATGACAATCTGAATCAACATTTAAACAAAACTGTTAATTTTCATTAGGTTCCAAAAAGTCCACACTGATCAAGGAGAAAAGCTGATCTTCTAGAAGCTTATGAGAAAAAAAAAGCAAACTGTAAGTTTTCTATTCAACTTGCTTCAGAGCCACCACAGGGACACTTAACATCTCAGCTGTCCAACTATGAGAAGTTTGTTCCTTCACAAGTAACGGAGACCACTACACCCATGTCTCTTCTCAGCAAGTGCCAGTGTTTATTCCAGATGAGTTTGTTGGCTAGTCGTAAAATGGGAAGTTACTCAGTGTGAACAAAAATATTTCAGAACCCGTGTTCTGTTTTAGAGCATTAAAGTTTCTGCATTGACACATACCAAATACTGCCAGATTTTTCTTCCAAAAGGGGAACTATGAAATATTTGTTTCTTATGTGAGAATGTGCATAACATGCCTGCTTTGAAAAGAAATTTGCCCATGCTTTTCTTATAACAAGACCAGATCAAAAACTGCAGGGGCAGGCTTTTAGAATTTTGAATGAATTATAGTTTTATGAATATCATCAAGCATGTTCAGGCAGTCAGCTTTAATCCTGCATTCTGGGAAAATTTTTTTTCCTGTATTGTCTCTAGCACTTTGTGCTGACAGCTCTCATGCTTTATTATATTCTCTGTCTTACCCTGAAGTGCCATCCTATTTTGTATGACTGAAGTTTTGAAAGCTCTAATTGATTCATTGTAGCTACATTTAAAATCATCATGTACTATTTCATGCTATGACTATGAGACGACTCCCTGTCCCGTCCCCCTACACTCTCCCAGGAGAAAAAAAAAATACCCATTTAGCCATAACTGAAGAGAGGCATATATGCAACTGCATTTTGCCTGGCTTGGCTATTAAAAACGTACTCCATCATAATCTCATAGACCAAAAGAAAATATAAGTTAGGCCTTCCTTACAACTTCTAGTGGCTAAATGTTAGCAAGATCCCAGGAACTGCTCTCCAGTGGCTCCAGCTTTGTGATATAACTCACAGCCATCCTTGCTTTGCTTCAGCAAGCTGTAACAGATCTGATTGTGACAAAGAGACATGGACCAATTTAAAAGTGAAAATATTTGCTTTATCAAGGTTGGAACATAAAAATGATGGAAAACCTCATTTATCAGAGATACCAAAAATAGGTAGCACTATTTAGCACTAACTACCATTTATCAAAAACACACAAAGCTGGAAAGGCCAACTTCAATTTAGGCAAGATTAGTAATTAGCAATCTAAATTAATTACTAAACTAGCAATCTAAAGAATGTACTAAAACCAGTTAGTCAAGAGGACTTCACACTCTTAAATATTCTGTTAAATAAAATATACTGCTAGAAGGGGAAAGAGACACATGGACTTTTCAAACCTAGGGCAAAAATCAATTTGTTTTCAATTTGCATAAAGTCCACCTGAATATTGACACTGCCGGTCATGACTGCAGCTTGCAAGCACTACAGAAATACAAGTACTGAACCGCTGACAGAACCTGAAAGCCACAAATTCAACAGATGGAGCTATTCAGTAAAAAGCTTTAGCGATGTTCAGACCAAGTCCCTTCTCTTCCATTCAAATTTGCAGAAATCTGGATCTGCATCAGAGGTTTGATAAATCTTCAGATATGTGACAAGGGATAGTGTTAGAGGATCCCACAAAAATATAAGTCATAAAAAATGCTAGATTCTAAAAATGCACTCCTAAAAATTACAGGAACTTAACATACCTTAAAATAGGAGAACGGAGATGGGTTCAGACCACTATAAGCCATCAAATTTTGTTGCAAATCACTACACTCCACCAATCTGCTAGTTGAAGATGCCATAACTATTATGCAAATTGGATAGCACCAATCAGTGTGGCAACTAAACAGACATTTTAAGCCAGACGAGGGGAAAAAATACAAAATAATGTATAATTTACATACCAGTGATGACATATAGTTGAAAAGTAAAAAAGAGGGAGAAGACAGAAAGACAGTTTATCCTTGTCAGTTCTGTTTCACTTTCCTATGGATACGCATGCAACAATTTAGCAATTAAGGGTCAACGTAACTTTACACCCAAAAGTAAAAGGAAAGCAGCTCTTTAACACCTTTCATGTCTTAAGAAGGCCTGCAGTAAATGACAAGTACACACTAAAAATTCACACAAGCATATGAAAACATCTTTGTGTCAAGTTTACATGGTTTTTCAGCTGCTTTAAAGCTTGGGATTTGAATGATCTCAAAAAAAATCAGCTAAAATTCCATATAGGATTGATGTAGAACTTGAAATATGAGCTTGGGGTTTGCTCAGATAAATTTATGGCTTTCAGATGAACTTTTGGGCAAACTAGAGTCTCGCTTAGAATTTGTAACAAAACAAGCAAGTGGCTCAGCTGAGAAGCCTTTGGTTTCCCAGACACCACCTGACAAAGCAGCTTTTCATACTAACAGACACCAGTAGGATCCAAAATCCTCAAGTAAGGCTATAGCAATGTATATAAATATTTCTTGGAGGATAACTCAAGATGGAATAACCCTGAAGTGTTTACATTTAAATAGAAGCAAGCTGTAAAAGGAATGGGACATGCACAGTAGAATAGTCTAATATTTCGTTAGTTATTTCAGGGCTTTTTCAAGACAATTGGCAAAAATTGCAGTGTGCCTTACAACTGCTCCCACTTTTCCCTCATTTAAATAATAGCTTCTGTAAAATAAATATTCTTAATTACCCCTTTTTTTTTTCCAAAAGAAGCAAGTAGGATCTAACTCAAAAACCACTGACAAATTCAACAGGCGTTCTCCACTAAATTCAGCAGCCTATTATATCTTAAAAATCCACCCTTGCTAAGCTCATGCAGTTTTCCCACTGCTTCTCTCAAAAATAACCTAGGTTCGCCTCCCAGATACATTCAGTTTGAAATACCCGCAGACATGAGTTTCAATATTCACCCAGGGAAAAAAAAAAAAAAAAAAAGACAAAATAAAAAGGAAGAAAAAAAACACCCATTCACCTCCTTTGTGCTCTGGAGGTTGCACCTTTTGAGCCAGGGGAAGCAGTTACTGCACAAGTTATTGCTAACAGCAAATCACTTTTGAGAACAATAAGCAGAAAGAATCTCTTTTACTCTTTGGTTTTGAATGGGAAGAGCAGAAATCGCTTTGAGTCCATTCATTATCTGAACATTCCTTTCAGTTTTTAATCAATTACAACAGATACTGGGCTTTGAACTCACACACACCCTGCTAGTATGAATGGTATTTTTTGTGCATCATTTTCCATGGTGACTGAAAACACAAGGCCAGATACACTTCTAAATTTTGGCTAGGTCCTATGATTGACTTGGGTAAGGTTTCACTAAAGTACAGCTTGACTTCAAAAAGAGAAAGGAAGACAATAATTATGCAAAGACTTAAAACAAAAAATCCAAAAAGCAACCAAAACCCCAATTCCACCTCAAATTAAAAAAAAAAAAAGGCACACACACACGCACACACTCCCACCCACACAAATCTGTTGACTCTATAATAGCCAACGCTGATTACCTTCTGTCAAGAGGCCAGATGCTATTCCTATGCCTGTGTCAACACGAAGACAAATAATTTACCAGAGAGGAAGAAAACAGTGGGTGCGACTTGGGGAAAGAGAAGGAAGACAACAGCACATTGCCCCTGCCCCCCTTTAAAGCAGGGCCCTGGAGACACAGTTTCATCAGGATCTCATGGTGGATCGCTAACGAAGTGGCATAACGAATGATCAATGCTCCAGAAGATGAGGCAATATCAGGCACTTGCACCTAATCTATTTTGCTCCTAATACAAGGGTGACGGTGTAGGACAGAACAAAATGCAGAAATTGTACTAAGGATGTCATTTTTGGAGCAAAAGCATCTTGAGGAAGTCATTGCCATATGATAACACCACAAGAGCATTTTTTTAATGAATCTTTTTTATTCTCCCCTTTTCCATTCCCAACCCCACCAGTGCAAACCAACTCAACAAGCTTATTTCCCCACACACACACTAAGGTCATCCAGAGATTAATATCCATCAAAATCACTAAATATGAACAACGAGAATATTTTTCCAAGCCAGAAAGGAGCAATCCTTCTGCTTCAGGATACAACGGAGTTCTTCATGGAGAGGTGCCAGGAACTGCCCATGTAATTCAGTTTACCCACATAAGAATTTGCCTCCTGCTCACTGGGAACACCTGCGCGGCGCTGCCCCCAGGGTAGCAGTTGGCACCTGATGCCTCAGTCAGGGTGTAGGGCGGCAGGTAGTGCAGCAGCTGGCGCAGAGAGTCCTGCTCTTCGGTCACAACGCAGCGCTACAGGCGTGGGGCAGAGTGGCAGAAAGGCTGCGCAACAGAAAAGGATCTGGGGGTACTGGTCGACAGCCGGCTAAGCATGAGCCAGCAGCGTGTGCAGGGGCCCGAGAAGGCCAAGGGCCTCCTGGCTGTGTCAGGAACGGTGTAGCCAGCAGGACCAGGGAAGTGATCGTCCCCCTGTACCCTGTGCTGGTGAGGCCGCACCTCGAACACTGTGTTCAGGTTTGGGCCGCTCACTGCAAGACAGACCTGGAGGTGCTGGAGTGCGTCCAAAGGAGGGCAACGAAGCTGGTGACGGGGCAGGAGCACAGACCTGGTGAGGAGCAGCTGAAGGAGCTGGGGTTGTTCAGTCTGGAGAAGAGGAGGCTCACGGGAGACCTTATCTCTTTCTACAACTACCTGAAAGGAGGTTGCAGTGAGGTGAGGGTTGATCTCTTCTCCAGAATAAGTACAGACAGGACAAGAGGAAATAGCCTCAGGTTGCACCAGGGGATGTTAAGGTTGGATATTACGAAAATTTTCTACATGGAAAGAGTGGTGAAGCACTATAACAGGCTGCCCAGGGAAGTGGTGCAGATGAGGCACCATGTAGATGAGGCGCTTAGGGACGTGGTTCAGCAGGCATGGTGTTGAAGGGCTTGCAGTTAGACTTGATGATCTTGAAGGTCCTTTCCAACCATGATGATTCTACGATTCTGTGAGGCTACTGGGCATTGTAGGGTTACATCAGCTGTCCAACTTCAACTCTTTTGGCCATGAATTTTCAAGGCTTTTCTTCTCACCTCCCAGCTCCAACACAGTATTCTCAGTAGCTCAGAGTGCATGCCGGGGTACTTCTGCAGCAACTTGAACCTGAGTACCATTTATGGTCTTCCCTCACGCAACTCACCACAGCGCCTGGCTCTTCCTTGGCAGATTTGTATTGAACCATTTTCACAGCTTAGCAGGATAGAGCTGATGAGAGCAAGGTACAACTGCAGTAGAATACATAAGCAGCAACGTGTCAGACTATCTATTAAGTTAAATAAAGGATAGCCTAACTTCATGCTCAACACTTCTCTCTCTCCCTGGCTGTTCTTGGCACACTATTTTTATATATATTAGAATAAAAAAAGTTTACAATGTGTTCAGTAAGCTGAGAGCCAAAGTGAGGCCATCCTTAAAAAATGTTTGGTTTCCTACTCCCAACCAATTGCTCCTAGACTAATCTCTGCAACTAACTGGCTCTTACTAATAGGATAGAGTTTTAATTTCACATAGATTTCTTGTTTGTTGCAGTCAACCAGGACTACAGAGGAGGAAATTCAAAGGCTACCCTGCAAAAAAAAAAAAAGGGAAAAATAGCAGGTTATTTTATACCTAAAAGAACTTAGGGACTGCACAGAAGATTTCTCAGATTGAGTTCAAGGTGATGGCCATGAGTAAAGAGAAAGAACACCGCAGGCTGAAAAAGATGATAAAATACAAGAGAAAGAGTATAGTATAGCAAAAAGAACAACACCAAACTGATTTTGATAAGACATACTCTTAGTTTCTCCAAATCTGATTTAATTGCCTTTGCTCGTCCAGCATATTCTGCTTGAACTGCACATCTGTGAAGCTGTCATAAAGCTCCAGTATTGTCATGACCATTTTTCACAATAGTTTTTAAGCCGTAGTTGTATTGTCCAAACCTTCATTCTTTTGTTCGTTAAGTAATCTAGTTAAATACAGTACTGTTATGTACATTTCTATACTTCATAATGTGACTGAAAAATTCTGGATACAAAAAAGATTCTCAAGCTGACTGTCAACAATACCAGATTCCTGTTCCTTGTGCTCAGTAAATACACAGGCTTCATTATGCTCCTTATTCTAAAGAATTTAGGCATAAAAAGGTTAAAAAAAAAAAAAAAAAAGAGGAAGTGCATTTCAATGTGATTATATCACTTTTTGGGTAAATTAAGTCACAGCCTTTGGCCATAACATGACCCCAAAATATGTTATAACAATCCACAAATTAAGTGCCTTCTATATGTTAGGACTTAGGTATGTACCATAAAACTTGGCTTGATCATCCTTGAAAATATCGAAAGAAAAACTTTAATGACTTACGACAAAATGCTTTATTGAAACAAATGAGATTTAAAGAGCTAATAATATTTGCAGGAAAGAACATTTGAGACTAGTTTTGCAGCATTTACAGCTTTACAATGAGGGTAGTTACATCAGCCTTGGGGGGTAAAAAAAAAAAATCACAACAAAATTCACTACACAAATATGCTCAGGTCCTCTCCTATTTAGCGTATCTACACGAGAGTCCCCTTGTGCACACACACAAGTGCTCCAGCCCGTGCACGCTTGCACACAAACACTGCGCTTGCACGTTAAGCTTCTTGCAGGTAATCCATCCTCCAGGCTCTGGTGCTCTCATACACACACAGACGCGCTTCATACCTTTCCCTGCGTTGGAAAACCACATGAGCCATCTGTCACTATTTAATCTCCCAGCCCAAGTCAGCCAAATATGCCCCACCTCAGCCCCAGACACCCCGGTCAGCCTTTATAGCAACACGCTCCTCACAAATAGGCCGTTCTTTTCACTACTCCCAACCTCGTGTTAATCTGTTTTCCATCCCAAGCTCTTCTCCTTTTGCTAGCACAGGCACTGCAAAAGTAGGATCTACACTGCTGCTCTTTCCAGCAGTCAGGCCTCAAGCATGACCTGTGTTTCAGGGGCACTGCCAATATCCAGACATGTTTTACAACGTGCAGCACACCACATACAAGCCACCAAAACCAGCGGGCACCACGTGCTTCACGCGTTGTTAATAACTCCAATCCGCTACTGCTCAGTTTTTGAATGCTGACAGAAAGAGAGAAACCAAAATAGCAATTGCAGAGAAGAAAGTCCACAATTCATAGATTAAAAAAAAAAAAAAAAGAAGAAGAAGAAAGGAAGACTTTTATATCAGGGGCAGAAACCTCAAAACTCAGAGCAGAGCAGTGGAAGAGCCCTAAAGTCTTGTCTTCCAGCTTGCAAGAGACATGCCAGCCAAAACACTGAGGCAAAATGAGAGGTTGCCTTGTTGTGAAGGCCCTTAAAAGTGCTGCTGAAAGCAGCATGCTGCGTTTGGAGGAACAGGATCAAAAGCAAGGCCAGGGTACCCCCAAACAGCATATAAGGTTTCTATTGCTCCTAAAGATGTTTGAGCTCTATGGAAGGACCTTTCCAACCTAAAAAAAACCACTTTAAACCACTTATTCTCCAAATGCAGAACAGTTGAACATATTTACACTTTGTGTCAATGTTACTCAATTCTTTACAATGCTGGCAGTGCTGCCACCATACAATGACTTAAGCCAAACATGAAGAACTGGACCAAGTTTATATCTTGAGACAATAGCAGAACAGACCTCAGCACCTTAAATATTGGAAAGCCTCCAAATTTAGGATTAAGCCACAGAGTTTCTGCTTATCAGAGCAGGCCAAGCCCCGTCCTCTCCTAAAAAGGAAACAACTCATAGTGTATATTTTGTTGCTTTGCTCTCAGGACAAAATTGGCGAGCACTTCAGGAAGAGAGGATGCATCCAGGGCCTTTTACCTCAAGCATTTATTTTTTATCAAGCTTTTTCTTTCAAGCTGGAAATTCTTGGAAGAACAAACTGTTGAGTGGCCTCTGTTTGGGCAGCACTCAGGATAACTGTCTGCCAGGGGCTCTTCCAGCACTGAGTATAGGGGCCCATGAACAAAGAAGTCCACCTTGCTCCATCATCAAACTAGGCCAGCATTGGGATCTCTTTGGGCAATCAACTTATTTTATTCCTTAAAATTCCTCAGGTATCCCCAGGTCACTGAGGCCAATTGGTCAGAGGTCAGGTAGGTTTCTCTTCCTTATCAGGTCAGGTAGGTTTCTCTCCTTGTTTCCTCATGCCACTGCCTATGGCTCTTGCTGACCTGAGAGGAGTCACTTCTAGAGGCTTTGCTTTTGGTGAAGGCTGATGCCTACCCACCTTAGATTTTTGACTTTTTGTTTGCCTAAAACCTGACTGCTTTGGGGTAATGTCTAATGGCTGCTTGCTAGTCCAGCTAAAAATGTATGGGCCTCAGGCACTGGAATGACACAGTGTTTGCTTAACATTTTCCTGTACTAAAACTCCACTGCATTTCAATATCTTCTATTATGTCGTCATGGATTTTCACATTTTTAATGTTGCATAGGTGCTATGAGAGTCCTTCCACTGTAGGAGACAAGTTATCCACAATAACCCTATTATAAGTGGGCTTATTTCTTCAATAGAAGTTGTGAACAGCCATGTTCTCTCTTTTGGCATTCACCTCCAGATTATTCTGGAGGTCAACCATATGTCAAAATCAAGCTTTTGAGTTTTCCCGTACACCTTTCCCCCCATCTTGTCGGAGTTTCTTTTGGGCCCATGCAAATATATGCAATATGGTCAGTAGAGTATATCCAACTTGAAAAATTTTTACTAAGGATACAGTTTACTGTCATGTACCACACACATGCCATGTCAGCATGAAAAACAGTGGTTTCAGAAATAAAATTATATTCCTACACACGTCTGAATTCAAAGTATTATTCTTAGATTTGGATAAACTTAGATTTAGAAAACTAGGCTAAATATGCATATATTATCTACAAACACCAATTTTAGATCAGTTCTAGTAGGCTGTTAGAAGTCATCTGCTTAAACTTCAAGGAAAAAAAATATCTACACACACACATATATATGTATATTTCTATGAATTGCTACAACAGTAGCTATCTCTACTGGCAAGCGGAGAAATTCTGTCCTGATGTTAACCTTTGTCAATAATTAAGCTGAGAAATTCAGTGGGAAAGGAAAGAAACTGTCAAAAACAGCTCTTCCACAGAAAGACTTCAGATGCAGCAAATACAGCAAATTATCATTATCACCAAAATAAATAAATAAATAAACCACACAAAGAAATACTTAACACTATTCAACCCATTCTCCACATACTTCCAGTACAGCCTTGATCTTTTACTAAGTGTCATCTGCTCAACCTGTATAATTCAATCAGGTTTTTTGGAGTAGTTGCTTCTCATCACCTGCTATTTGACAGACTCACTCCTGTCTTTAATTCATTCTAAAATATAAATGTCCAAATACAGCAAAGCCGTGCAAGAAATGGGAGAACTAAGTCTGCACAATGTGAAAGAACAGACAAAAAAGAGTCAAGAGAGTCATGTCTTCTTCAACCCCTCATGTCATTTGCTAACCAAGTCCCAGATCTAACAAGATGGGCCTCCATGATCTAAAAAGCAAGTTGTGAGCAGAAGAGATTTAGAAAGAAAACAGGAAAGAGTTTTTACGAGAATGAAAATGCAGAAGACAGCAAGAGGAACAAACAGCACCAGTATGACATTCAGTTTCATACAAGGATATAATATGTAGAATGAGGACTTACTTAACATCTGTTGCTTTCTTATGGAAAGGGAAGAGTTAAGTATACTAGAAGTTACTTGAAAGCCAAGCTGTGCCAGCGTTTTCCAGAGATGACCTGATATCATTTTCCCTCTGACAGCCAAACAGTTACAGAGTTTACATAGTCTAGGCGAGCACTCATTGCAAAACTTGAATTTTCTGTATCATGTGGTACTCCAGAGACCTCTGGAGGATGAAGGAAAATGCCTAAGGAAAATCATTAGGTTATACATTATCATAGTACTGAGAGAAATGCTCAGGTTTGTGAATTCACAAATAAAGGGATTCCCCCACAGTGGGTGGAGCCATGAGTTGAGTGGGACAAAAGAACATCTGCCAAGAGTTGGGGGCCTTGACAAATACGGGAAATAGGGGAATTCCCCCACATTCTCCAGGAAGGGGACAAAGGAGTCAGATGACCTTAGGTGAGGGAGGCAGGAGTTTGGTGTAGGCAGGCCGGGAAGGCTGTAACTCCTGAGTACCTTGGCCAATGGGGAAAAGGAGAGGGCGTCCCTCACCAGGAAATTAGGATAAAAGGGGGGCTGTGTCCCCCAGCAATTTGAGAGACCCCACAGGGATATGCCTGGTGGACTCTCCCTTTATTCAAATAAAGTTTTAGGTCTCCTCTGTCTCCTTTTTGGACATTCAGTTCTTGACAGCGAGATTTTCCACACAGGACTGATCTAGGTTTTCTAAATTGGACAGAGTGTTGGAGAGGAGGAAAGTACAGTCAATATCCTGCAAGGGAATTTGGAAAAATCATTTTAGAGGCAAAAACTAACAGAGCAAAACCCACGTACACCCCAGAAGCATGGTGAGGGGAACTATAAAATGGCGTCATGGCCTTCCCTATTTAGAATCCCTCTGGGGTTTCCACTTGTAACAATAGTCATCTGCCACCACAAGCAGCACCAAAAAAGCTCTACTGCACGAAGAATCCCACATTAGGCTTGCACTACTAGAGCCTTCTCAGATTTTGTTCCCCCATCTCTGGATTTACTGAGCTTCAAAACCAACCAAAAAATACAATAAATAAATAAAAAGCAAAAACAAAACACATCAACCATCCTAAAACACCTCTCTCTTGCTATAGACAAAAGATATCTTTAATATACCCAAAGCATTCAAAAGAGTGAAAGATGTTTTTAAAAAAAAAAAAAGTTTTTTCAAAGTAAAATGAAATACTAGGAGTAATTAAAGTTTAAGAAAAAGAAAGAAAGAAAGAAAGAAAGAAAGAAAGAAAGAAAGAAAGAAAGAAAGAAAGAAAGAAAGAAAGAAAGAAAAAAAAAAAGAAAGAAAGAAAGAAAGAAAGAAAGAAAGAAAGAAAGAAAGAAAGAAAGAAAGAAAGAAAGAAAGAAAGAAAGAAAGAAAGAAAGAAAGAAAGAAAGAAAGAAAGAAAGAAAGAAAGAAAGAAAGAAAGAAAGAAAAGGATGAGCAGGAAGCAGGAAGTGTTATATGTTTAAAATAATGATTCTGGCTTATGTTTCCACAGTAAACAAACAGGATAATAAACTCACTAGAAGAGCATCACCCTCAAACAGAAACACGGTGTAAATGACCACTTTGCCAGCACAGAGTGAACCACGAGCTAGTCACGGTTTAATCTGCATAAACTGACTTGTATCATTTCAGGTGAATCGTTACAAGTCTGCAGGGACTCCAACTGTTTGAAACCAAGGTCACCTGCAACAGATGACCACACGAAAAACACTATATGGTTTGCCGAGACCATAAACATAGCACTACAAGGCCACAGATTTATTTTTTCTGAGCTACTCTGGCTTAGAAGCCTTGAAGAAAAACATGCTGACCAATTCCTGCTGGAGTTTGCCTGGATATTCATATCAATGGATATTCAAAAAACCCACAAACAGACACCAGAAATATTTTAAGATACTGCTGTATACATGCGTGTCAGATTTATTAGGCTGCCGGCCCTTTGGAGCCAGGACCAGGCCAGCCAAGGTGCTAATCCGGCACTGAAGCACAAGCACACCAGCAGCTCAGGCTGCCTTTGGACGTGACCTCATCCTAAAAACATTCCCCCTGATCACAGAGGTCCTTGAAAACTGCCTCCTGGCTTATTACAGTCTTTATTACGGGCTTCACGGTCGCTGTTGTGGCTGTTTGCATGTGTAACCAACCAAAAAGAGAGAGAGAGAGAGAGAGAGAGATACCTGGGGAGCTGCAGGAGAAGAAAAAAAAGCATGTCTGAACAGATGATCTTTACAGTCCTCCCCTCCTGCTGCTTGAAGCTTCCCACTCAGCTTCTGCTCCTATTTGTTCATCTTTCTCTGGCAAGAGATACTCTTAACTGTGTTAATTTTCCTTTTTGTGGGTTAATGTCGGGTAATGCGCTTGCAATTGCCCACAACTAATAGATTTTCCGTGATTGACTTTGCTGCACTCTTGGCAATAAACAGGGCACAATTCTTGAACCAGGGGCATTTTAAGGAATTCCAGAAAGTATCTTCAGACATTGGCTTTGCTTAAACAGCTACTTTCTTGCTCCCATGCAGGATTTTGAGCCGAAGGACAAGCTCTTTAAAGGGAGGTCACTAGCCCCTACAATATTAAGCAAGAACCATCTTAAGAGTTTCAACAATGCATGAGGCATGACCTTTTTATTTATTTATTTAAGGCTAAACTTGGCAGATATGAAAATATCCAACTCTAGTTAGACAGCCATGATCTCAGCCTCTGGCTGTGCAAAGAAATCTTAAAAATCTGTAGGTGCTGTGCAGATCCAGGAGCTTTTGCCAAAATGTTCCATGAATAAAATTAAATATTCCTTCGTGTTACGCTTTACATTTTTTTCCTCCTTTCTTCACAGCCTTATAATCCCAAATTAAAAATGTATAATGATTTATGTTAGCAGTGTTTATTCTGCAATTTTCAAGCCAAGGATGACTCCTATCATTCTTTAATGATTTAAAAAAAAAAAAAAGGAGAGAGAGAGAGAACTGTCATGTATCTTTTCCCTTTAAAAATTAGGGAGGCACATCTTACTCCTAACTACGATCTGTTTACTTGGGAATGATAGAATGGGAAGCTGAGAAAACAGTGTCCTACCAAGGAAAAGCTCAAGAACACACACCCTTGGGGCCTGGGTTGCAGTTTCAGAATGAATGGAATCTCTTAAAAGCATTTATAAAAAGCTGCATACCAGAAGACACTTGCATCATTAGGTGCAAAAGCCTAGAAAAAGTATCATCTAGATGCTTTAGACCTTCAAAACCCAAGAAAAACGTTGCATACAGTGCTCCCACTGCAATACAGATACTATTTGTGTGCATTTACGCCACTCTTAAAAACTAAATGACCAAATGCATGTGACTTTCAAATTCAGGATTATCTGTGATATTGCCATCATTTTTTCCTGAAGAGTTACAAGGCTTTGGGAAGGAAAAAACAGATTTTTGCTTGCAGTAAAGGGAATATTTTTCTCTTCCCCCAGCTATTTAGAAACAGACCCAAAAAGAAAAGCCTAGAGCAGTTCTTACATGCAAGCCAAAGGGAAGGATACACCAGTAAACAGTTTTTCCCAATTTGTGTGTTTATAATTTAAAGATACACCTATATTTCTTTCCCATAGTGGATGCTTGCACTATAGCAACACAGTTATAAATACTTCTTCCAGATAACTAAATCAGGCCCTTCCTGCTGCTGCTAATCCACCCCTTCCTCAGATTGAGCAGCTTTACATTTTCATGAGGAACTTTTCAAAGCAGCATGTGCGGTGTTAGTATTGATGTACACTTGGGTCTCTCTGTAAATACTCATTACCATTGGCCAGGACTGTGGCTTTGTAGTGCCCAGCTTGGAGACTGCAAACACTTAAGGGCTCTTATATCCAGTACTGGCTGGGAGGTGGCAAATAATACCTGGAAAACAGGAGGAAGGGCACTCGCACTCAGATGTCTCTTGGTAGCTGCTACACAGGAGCGCTCCCAGGCCCATGCAGGGCAAAGCCACACAACGTTGAAGCCATTTATCTTCTTTTATCTTTTTCCAAAGACAGCTGAAGAGCACGCATGGGCAGTTACAATGGAGACCTATCATCTAGTCTTACTCATTTGCAAACCTTCGTTATTAAGCATAACATTAGAAAGAGATTAACAATATACACAGCAGATTTTTCAAAGCCTGAATAATAATTATAGACAGCATAAGCCCATCTTGGCTGTAGTCATGTAATGGAAATACGATGAGAGAAAAACAGTGCAGATGAATAAAGATTAAAAAGTAAAAGAGAAATAAGGCAGGACTTCCCATGTGCAAGGTTTAGAAAATCAACTCGATGACAAACAGAACAATTTGCTCACCACGCACAGGTCAGCAAAACAAAGTACTAGCAATACCAACAGTTATGTAGAGATCAGGGCTATTTTTGAAAATGATTATGAAGAAGGGTTATTCATGAAGATGGTGTTCCTCCAACACTAAGCCTGTGCTTTTGAAGAAGCTCCCATCTCCACATGCTCTGCCATCTTTGAAGCTTAATCCCTAAGCCTCAGTAAGCCTTCCCCTGAAGGATGGACCTCTATTAGTAATTTCCAGGTAGCATATGAAGATTATCTTTGTTTTTTCCTTCATTTATTATTCAGATAATTCTGATTTCATACTGCTCGCATGTATGACTCCTCCATGTCTGCTCTTACTGTTTTTTTTTTTTTTTTTTTTTAACTCCCCCATATCCAGGCCCAGTGTTAACCAAAAGACAATTTCAGAAGCCAGGTACCGCTCCTCAGCTGAGATGCAGTGCATCACTAAAACAGTGCAGAGAGCTTTAGTAGACCTTGACACAAGAAATACAGTTGCCCTTTCCACATGTTAGCAGAAACACAGGAAATAAGCTCAGGAACACAAGCCCAGTTGCCTAATGTGTGGGCACACCTTCAATGTCAGCATTATTAGCCACCAGACTAGGATGGAAGTGATAAACAGAATCAAAGAATGGTTCAGGTTGGAAGGGACCTCTACAGATCATCTAGTCCAACCCCCCTGCTCCAGCAGGGACACCTGGAGCATGTGGCACAGGGTGGCATCCAGGTGGGTGTGAAGATCTCCAGAGAAGGAGACTCCACAGCCTCTCTGGGCAGTCCGTTCCGAACATCCAAACCTAATGATGTTCTCCAGCCATCAAAGCCAGACAGTGGCCCTCTCTCCTCCTCCAGCATAAAGCCACCACTGTCACTCACCCACCAAGTTGCCAAGGTTTCTGCACTGTCGCTGGTAACTTGAACATGATCATACCCAAATGGCACCAGATCTTTCAGGCCACAGGGGTATAATGCAAAGCACCTTTATTAATAAACTGGTGCTTCATCAGATGCGATTGTCACCTCTGATTTTGCATACTATTCATTAACACACTGCCTTTAAATAATAAGGAAACATGCACTTCCATGTCACTTGGCTTGTGCAACTCTCCTCCTTTGCACTATATGGGCACAGGATGCCACAGTGCACTCAGAAACCATAACAAGGTGGGAGCAAAATGCAGCCTTCTGACAACCTTATACAATCAGGTGGACTTGGATACCTAAACAGGAAGACAGGGACTTTCTCTTACATTTAATAATAAAGGCAGACGTGTATTCCTTAGCTGTCAGGGAATATGGAAGCAGCTTCATTTATTTAAAGAAACAGGAGAATGGAAACAAAAATAAGCAGCAACAGCATAACACAAAGATAGTATTTCCAAAAGATTCATATATGTTTTAGTTCTAGCAGAAATTAAACAAAACTGATTTTTTTTAATTGTCTAGAAGTTTAGCCACATATTTTCACTTAATTTCAATGTAATCTTGTCAATTCTGATTACCCTCCACATGTAGCTTTTTTCTTCCAAGTTTTAGCAAGTATCCGTATCCTAAACCTACACATTGGCTCCCAGTCAGCCAGGGACCTCATGGTCCAGGATGCCCCACTACAAACTGCAGAGCTACATAGAAGATAGATAAGCCCCCAGTGCCTGGCTCTTGGCAAACTGATCGGCCTTAGTTGCAGAGTCCATGGAGAAGTAGCTCCAAGCAGGCAGGCAGCAACGTGCAGGTAGCGTGGACATTGGCACAGGCAGCTGTACAACAGCAGCCGCTGCTGCCTTGGGCTGGTGATCACTGGTATGCCGGGTTGTTGCTCTCTGGTGTCCGCGCCGGACAGATGGGATAACTAAGGACCTTCACCTGGCACTCTTAATCCCATGGGAATGGGGCTCTGGCACCAATATCACTTTAAGTGTCCGCCAGCTCCACTGAGACTCCAGCATGGTGTCAAACACTTACTGCAAACCTTAAAGATGCTTTTCCAGGAAAAGCTGGTTATTTCACCAAAGTCCCAATTTCAAAAGCAAACTTTCAAAAAGCAAAAGCAACTTAAACACTCAGGAGACTTCTCCACTCTACTTCATTGAGAATGCAATTCCTGACCCACTAAGCTTTACTATAACATTACTATGCATGCTGCATGACCAGCACAGCTGAAACATCTAAGTGCTCACAAATAATTAAAAAGTCACCTCCATTTTTGAAATGTTTGGATACTTTTATGTTTATATAATTTACATTATATTTTTATAGAATTTATATTTTATAGAGCAAGTCAATAAATCATCCAAAGTGACCCTTTTCAAGTAAAGCAACTACCTCAAGTACTTAAAATATCACCATTTTCCCAATAGCTCTACCTCTTGACATCACTTGGGATATTTTTTCCAAGAATGTACATAACAACCTTGCTTCTTGCTTACATCCCCTCACAATGAAGCCACTACATACATATTGTTTGTATAAATACACATACACATGCAAGTATTCATATACACTCATATTTGACAGTATGAAGTCAGCTTTAGGAATCAACTGTACTCATTGCTGGAGAAAACATGTCCTTTCCTACATGGAAACGCCAACTCAGCAAAATGCTGAAGCACGAGCCTTTGTATTTGACCTCAAACAAGGCTCATGCGCTTGTAGCTAGGCACATACTAACACAGCTTTCTGCAACAAACAGCAGAAGAATAGCTCCTCAGCAGGCATCGTGAGCCTGGGGATAGGAAGGCAAGACAGCAGTAATCTGAGAAAGTTTCTCTTTCTCCAGAAAGTGCTTACAACACTATTTCACAGCACGTATATCTTGCCCATGCTCTATCTTCCCAGACATTTTGAATTCTACTTAGCTTTATATCTTTCCATTCTTCTCACCTTGCAGCTTCACATACCTTGAAGCAGGCCAATGAAACTATTTTCCTTTTCAGCATGTTGAATTTGATCCTCTGAACCCAAAAGTTAACCGCCACCTACCTATCTTGCCATGGCATTTGGAAAGAAGATTCTTGACTTTTCAGGAAAAAAAGATTAAAAGCAAAATCTAACACAAGAAATTATCAGCAGCTATTAAGCAAAACAGCTTTGGAAAGCATAGTTTCTTTTCTCCTAACAGAGCTCTTAAAAATCTGTTCCTGAATTACATTTCCCACCTCTTTTTCTGTGACACAATTTTTTTTTCCCAGATGGAGTCAAAAAGGTCACTTTTTTGTGCAATTACAATACCAGCACAAAATCCTAGCTATATGGATATCAGTAATTCCCTTCTTTCCCATACCCTCATACACATAAAAGCCTCAATCAGTAAACACCTTAACTTCAAGTAGACAGGTCTTACCCAAGGTTATCTGGAGGCTCAACAGGTTTCTATACTCCATGGATCAGAAGCTAAGTGAGAAGAGTGGTCAGTGCACAGAGGATGGGGAAGTGCAGAAGAAACTGAAGTCTCAGTTTGCACACAGTAGGAAAGAACTTTTGCACCTTTCCCAAGAATTAAAAAGGAAGGAGGATCCACAGGAGTGTGCAGAGCTCAAGAGAATGCCAACAGTCACCAAACAAAACATCAGCTGGACTAAAGATTGTAATTATATCAGTGAAGAGACAGTGTTGAGGAAAAACTAATGCAGAAGTTGGATTCAATTCTGATTTCATTTCTTCAGTGTAAAGTCTTGAGCAACAGGGCAGAATATCATCTCCTGTGTCTGATGATCCCAAATGAAGATATAATAAAAAATCATTATTTCTTTTAATACCAGACATAATTCAAGACATAGGTGAATGTTAAGCACTCGCACAAGTCATCTAGCATTAGTCAGAAAAGACATTAGTATTAACTGCTAGACCCTAGTAATTATTAGGCAACTATCATTTGTGTAGAAAAAACCCTCAAGGGGGCTTTGGTTCATAATAACCAAGACCCTAAAAATCCTGTAAACCTTCCTTATGCACATGATTAACTTTTATGCACATCATTGGTCCCATTGTACTCAATAAAACTAATCGCATATGAAAAGTTACTGTTGGGCATAAGGAGTGTTCATACGACTGGAGTTCAACTCCGGAAGAGTTTTGCAACAATTCTCTCTTCAGAGACCAATTTTGTGCAGTGCTGAAAACCCTCCGCTATCACTGCCACTTACGACAATGGAGACCATTCAGCACTCCGAGCAGCTGGACCACAGGGGAGGTGGAAGAAGAAAAATGTTTATCTGCGTACACAGTCCAAACCGAAGAAGAGCAATCAACAAGGATTTAGAAATTCCTCCTTCCCTGAATCCAGCATACTAGCAAGTCTCCACAAGAAAGTGTCCAAAAATACTGTGTTATATCTAGGAATTGTTGAATAAGGGTAAACAGCACTACAGAGTAACTTGGACATGACGTCACACTGCATTGGATCCTCAGAAGTGCCCACATTTGACAGCCAAGTCTATTTAGCTTGTCTTCTCTTTGCTTTTAAACCAACACCCTCCATGTTTGCATGTTCCACACTAGCTAGTTTTCAGGTCATTCACAGAAAACAGGGATTCACAGAAAACAGTATTCTTGGATTTTTGTGCTACAGTTTTGAACAAGAAGGCTACCACTAGCCAGAAAGCTCGCTGCCAAAAAGGCTATTTGCCATTTGACTTGCATCAAAGCCATGAAGATCTAGCCAATATTCAGGAGCCATCCACTAAAATGTAGTTACCTACATCCACGCTAGGTATCTGGCCTCCCTTTAGAGTCAGTTGTCAGAAATAGCACTTCTCAGATGTCATTCTGCTGACTTATTGCCAATTTTTACCTCAGGAAGAAATGACTTAGACCCTAGAAATGCTCCTTCTGCTCCTTCAGCATAAACAGAACCCAGACACCTGCACTTCACGAGACGAATCCCCCCCTCTCTACCTTGTGTATCACTAACAGGATGACATAAAGGCACTGACTGATCACACCTATTTCTCTGGCGACCCTACTGGCTTTACTGGAGTTTCAGTGATCTAAACTGGTGCAAACACAATCTAAATTGGACCCAGTTCACCTCCACACTGAATGCTCGCTGCTGTCATCCAATTCTAGTCACCTCAGTCTCACAGCACCGTTGCCTTTGGCATGGTCAATGGAAGGAAGGCAAGTCCACCTGGCTAAAACGTGAATTTTCTCTGGAAATTCCATTGTCAGTCCACTGACTACAGGATTGAACCCTAGGAAATCGCTTCAAGTAAGGTGACACAGTGACGTGCCTCAGGGCAGACGGGCAAGTTCAGTCCTTCGCTGCCGAGACGAGGGGAGAGGCTGAACACCCATCCCTCCTCTCTTCTTCGCACCAACAAGGCTTGAGATATGTAGGACCCACAGGGTCCAACCAAACTGCAATAAAGGAGGTCACAGCATGGATTAGGATAGCATGAAAGAGAGTTTGAAAGAGAGTTAAAAACAAAGCCACACCAGGGAGGTTCAGAAAATATGTACCGTGGCCTACATAGTGTCTGTCCACCCACAGCTTTGCCAACTGAGGATAAACAAGAGCTGAATGAAACTCCGCAAGCGCACACGTCACTTGGCCAAATACCCAACGCAGGCTGGAGCAGCTCAGAATTAGCCTGCGCTCTGCCGAGATGCAGAAACAAAAGTGCAGGTCCTCGAGCGACGCAGCAACACGGTGGCCAGCGCAGCGTGCCTGCTGTCTACCCGGTGCGGCGGCCTGGAGCGGGCTGGAGCCTCCTCGGCAGCCGGGAACCGCGGGCTCTGCCTGCGCGTTCTGCAGGAGTGTTTGGCAGCCTCCAGAAACCTGAGCTCTCTATTTTTCTTCTCTTCGTTTACTAATGCCCATTTCCCCTTCCCCGCCTCCCTACTCCCAATGCACACAAGTTTTTAATACTAAAACTCAAGAGTTACATGGCTTTTCCATACTTCTGGGCAAATAATATTACACACTCTCCCTCCAAACTATAGTGCATATGCCTTCTCCACAAAGGTAGCAAACCTCCTACAAGAAGACAGGGCTTTACAGGAAAATACCTCGGATTAATAAACAGAAAAAGTATATCTGAAGATGCACATCCTAACCTTAAGAAGGCTCCTCATCCACCATCTCACACAAAATTACACTCACAACATTGTGATACATTGCACACCCTTAATGGTTTCTACAGCTATGTAGTCACTACAGACAACGTAATTAACAAGCACCATTCCTTCCTGTAAAATAGGAGGGAGAAAATAACACAAACAGACTACAAGTTCATAAAAATACATTGGGTCTCAGAAAAAAAAATCTAAATTAAATTTCATCACATACGATGTCAAAGACTTCACAAGCCTGGATTACATAGGTACAGCACAGGTTTACAGTCAGTTTGATTTGATTTGCAAATTATCTCATATGTCTCCTTATCAAGAAAAAAGATAGTTGATTTACTCTCTATATATACATATTGGTGCTTTACTGCAGTTCCTTTTTTTACTTTTCATTTCATTTGCAAATTCAAGAAAAAAAAATCTGTTTTAAAGTTGTATTTTGTTTTCTGTTTCTTGTTACATAACCAGAAATATTGTAAGAAATACTGCTGTGGAGTTTAAAAAAAATAATTAAGGAAAAAAAAAAGACACACACCACTGCATCACAATAATGTGTAAGGTGCTCCTACACCCACTATTGGCATACATTTAAATTAAAATTACATGTCATCTATAGCCAACTTTCAGATCTGTGCTGAATACCCTTTCTCTGTTTAACCTCATCTACTGCTGACAAAAGAGGCAAGATTCTCCAGGTTAGTAACAGCAAAATTCCACATTGCAAAAATATTGGATGCTGTCATGCAAATAAAGTAATTTACAATGTTTGAAAATGTTCCTCACATGTCAAGATTGGCTTTAAAACAGAGAGATAATAAGAAAACACGAGCATGGCTTTTATTTTGTTGTGGGAGAGCCAAGCAATGTAAAACCAACAACCAGATAAACCCTAAACCATCTCTTTCGAGAGAAATGGTGAATCACTATGAGTTCTCCTTCCTAATGAAGCCAGAAGAGCACACCAGCCACCGTACTGGAGACATTGTATTGCAAAAGAAAAAAGGGAGGAAAACAAAAAAAAAGGGAGGAACAGCCATGGTGGGGAGTGCATTTCACGAGATCTGGGTGACTTGTGGCATTATGATCCTCCAGCTCCCTTACAGAAAGGGCCACCGGCTCCATGTTGGAGAGAGAGCACACTCAGTCCATCCCTGTCGGCTCGGCATTCAGGTTTGCACCTGCCAAGGCAAAAGCCCCGTCCTGCTGAACCCCGGTGCGGCGAGCGCCGCGTTCGCATCACCGCCAAGCCCACCACACGACCACGACAGGCACCGCAGAGGCGTCGCAGCCTCCAGAGCCCCTTGCCACAGCCCAAAGCCCCGCTCCAAATCCGACTGGCATTTCCCTCTCTCCCCTGCATTACAGCCGCACCCCCAGAGCACCGTAGCTTCGCTTGGCTCATCTGGGCCCGCTTAGTGAAAATAAACACAAAGGAAGGGAGCCCACTGGGCTGGCCGGGCAGCAACGAGAAATTCGGCTGCAGAACTCCCTCGCACTTGTGTGCATAGCTGATTTTACACCACTCGGCTTCTACGTTGATATTATCTTGTCAAAAAGTACAGAGCAGCTTTCACCACAAATACTTGGAGCCTGAAAATTACAGCAAAGCAGCAAGGCTGTGGAAAACCCAACTTTAGCTGGATGCAAAGTGCGCTGCAAGTGCAGCGTTTGAAGCCTCCTCATGACGCAACCGAAATCATACCGGGGGACGGGGGCTTGCTGAAGGAAACCGGACCCACGCACAGCCACGATGTATATATATTGGCTGCCTATAGATCATTTGCTGCCCAAACGAAGCGCACCCAGCAAACCGAGATCCACGCGAGCTGCAAACCAGCGAGGCAGTGGGGAGACACCAATGCCGGGGACACGCAGAGACAGACAAGGGGACAAGGAACCTGCTCAGCCACCCCGCCACGGCTCCTCGCGCTCCCCTGGGCCCCTTCCCTCGCCTCCCCACGCCGTCCCCTGCCGGGGCTCCGCGGTTGGAGCGCCGCCACCAGCCCTGCTCTCTGCAGCCCTTGGTGGGAGCAGCCTGGCCTAGGTGCCCAGGCCAGCACGGTGCCGGTGGGGCCACGGGAGGCCGGCCGGGCTGCCGCGCTGGGCACCTGGCTGCGGAGCGCCCGGCCACCTGCAGGGCCCCGCCGCCCTACCTTGCTCCTCGCCGGCCCCCAAGCGGGCCCTGGGGTCCTCGGGGGGGAGCCGGGCTCCGCCACCCTCCAGGGCTTTGCGCTTCTTCGACATCTGCTCGGTGTTGGGGAGTTGAGTTTCTCCTCTCCCTCTCTCCGGGGAGATGAGTGTATGTGGAGAGAGAGGGAGAGTGTGAGAGAGACACAGGGAGGGAGAGAGAGAGATTGAAAGAAATCGCTGCTTAAAGAGAGGGGAAGAGACTTTGGAGTGGCTGGAGAGCAAGTAGGAGGCAGGGACTAAGTGGAGAAATCCTACAAATCACAATCCCATCAATTCAGCCCCACGTCTAAAGGGGCTTGTTTAGGTCCCCCCCTTCCTTGCTCATTCAACTGAGTGTGCGAGTGAAAATTAAAGAGGGAGGCAGCAGTCCTCTGCTGGTTTCCCCAGTGTTAGCGGGCGGCGCTTTTTTTTTTTTTTTTCAACGGGGGTGCAGGGTGGGGTGGGGGGAGGGCAGAGCGGGAGGGAGGGAGCTGGTTGATATTTTTTTTTCCCTGTTGGGATTCCTTCTTGTGGTGAAAAAGGAGGGAAAAGAGAGAGAAATAGAAATAAAATAATAATTTAAAAAAATCTGAATGGATGGGGGGAGAAGATGGAAAAAAAAAAAAAGAGGCGGCAGCAGCGCAGGAGCAGGGGAGGAGGGAAGAGGGCTGGGAAGCGCCTGCAGGTGCAGCGAGGCTGCATCCCCTGCAGGGGTCACGCGCGCCGGGCGCCCCGCGGCGCTCCGGGCGGCGGGGCG